>JAQIWE010003849.1:0-11370 GCA_034698565.1 Campodea plusiochaeta | reverse complement strand
CTATTACTCATCATTGGTTTACCCTATGGACGTGAAATTCAGCTTGTTAAACTCCCAGATAAAGTCCCTTTTCAAAAAACTTTGAATCAATAAAATCCGATAGCCCATTGCAGAGTAATTCACGGACGCAAAAATACAAAGAGCAGCACATTTTATAATGCATCCTTATGATACATTTTCTATATATTGAAAACAACAAAAAATGTGTTGCTTTCGTCCATTTTACAGCTTACATAATAATACATTTTTTAAAAACTAAAATGAAAATTTCGCATACATTATTTATTTTTTATTTATTGGATACACTGTGCAAGCAAAATATATATTGTTCGCATGCGAAATATATATTGCATGCATGCATAATATATATTGTTAATTTAATTGTTCTTACCACCAAAAAGAACTTCAAGGAAATTGCCTTCTTCTCTTTGGAGCAGGCTCTGACGGTCTAACGAAACCTTGGTCATCAATTCTCTTTCTTTTCTTCACATCAGTCACTTGTGGTAAAGTTGTTGGTAATACTGCAACGGCTTGCTGGGTCCTCAGATGATGGATACACATATCGGAGAATACCCAAAGCACAGAGTACACCTCTAGACATACATTTACTATTCGGCTCAGCATAGCTTTCCTTTCTAAATCCAGAGCATCAAATTTCTTTGGTCCTCCTTTCCTTACGATTTCGTATCCATCTGTTTGTAGTTGCTTACTATACATTGCAACCTCATCCGCAAGAATTGTGTTGCCAGTTGAACGATATTGGGCCTCCAGTCGATGAAGTTGAGGAATTGCGACGACTTCGAAGGTTGGTGGAAGCGGTGGTAGACCGTCACAAAGTGCTTTATAAACTTTCTCGATCACTGAAAGTGGTTCCTGGAAAAAAAGAAAAGAAATTACAATTATAGATTGATTTGACGTGATGTCACACTCGCCTCACACCGCATGAGGCGCTGAGTTCTAGGGGTGTCCGCAGGGGGGTTTCACGACGCACTGTGTGTCGATTGGCATTTAGGGAGGAGGAGACTAATTATAAAACCGTTTTTCAAATTTTATTGTTAGACTATCACAAAAATTAGAATTTTTTTAAGGAAATCAGGTGAATCAACATTGAAAGTTTGTTATAGAAACATTCCCATCCACCCCCCCCCCCCCCAAAAATAATAATTCTTCCCCGACAAAAGAAATTCACCCTCCCCTCCCCTTTCCAACACACACACAAACAAACTTGGGTCAGAATATGGAAGTTCCGATGAGTGGTGTCCACAATCAGAGGTAATATTTTTTGTGGTGGTGGGTGTGGAAGGGACGTGTCTCTCTCAAGATTTTACCCCCCCCCCCCAAGTCGCGTATACAGGGGGGTTCACCACCATCTCTCTTTTAATATTTTTAATAAAACACAAAGAAATAATAATTATATATATATTCTAAAAAAATTAGAAAAATAATATGGTCAAAATGTCAGTAAAAGTAAACATTAAATTTTCTATGTTCTCACCAACCATGGTGGAAAATTCTGATCAAAATGTTGAATATCAGCAAAAATGACCTAAAATGGAAGTTTTGAATCATAATTTTTTTATTATTTTCTACGCTCGCGCCAACCATGGTGGCGCTTCTGCGACGCTATTGTGTTTTCTCCTCCCTCGAAATTTTCGGCAGGATCCACTCCTTTCCCCCCTTCCCGAAATACAGAAAATAATAAGTTCCTTTTTCCTTTACAAAATATCTGTAAAACGATCTGAATTAGTATGTTTTCATTATAATTTTTTTGTTTTTTTGCATGCGCCATTCATACTTTCTTCCGGATCATCTGTGCACTTTCAAAATATAAATATTAATATTATATTTATTAACATTTAAAAAAAGGGAGGGAGGTGAAAAACTAAATAATATTGGGGTTGCGTGTTTGGCTTGGAGGGGGGGGGGCACCTCTGCTGACTTCGTTTCCCATCTAATGGCCAAAAACCGTATTGCTTACATTGGGATATGAATGTTTTACAGGAATATTGATGGTTTTCTCGGGTTTTCTGGCGATTTTACTTTGCTTTCCTCATTATATCAATAATATAATATTAATAACATTGTTTTACATTAATAAACATACGTAATAGAAGGGTGCGATCGCTCCCTGGTAATAGTTATGGTAAATGCATGTTTTTTTTACTATTTCAATAAAATTTCCCGAGAGGACGCAACAGTTCTAAAATTAATAACGAAGGGTTTAGTTGTGACGATAATTGATAAAGATAAATCTTTATTTAAAAAAATACTTCTGCAACTGAAAAAATATATTAGACTATTGTAGCAATTTCTCATATTCGTTAATTCATAATGCTAATTATTATCATAATGCTTTTTACACTTACTCTAAAAGGCGTTCGTTTACACGTGGAGCATTTTATATATGTTATTAAATTTGTTGGTTGGTGCTAAAAGGAAAAAGTATTATCATCAGTTCACATATGGGTTAAAATCGATTTCTGTTATTTCCCTTTTGGGTAAAACCAAAAGCCATTCTTTGAATCATTTCATTCACGAGCATTACAATACAGCTCTATAAGAGGATTATTATCATGTTTGAATGTGATGACGTCAGAGAACGGGTTACAGGTGAATTTTAGAAAGGTGAGCAGCGTGGCAACACCGCGTTTGTGCTACACCTCGGGTTGTACCCTACGAGTTCCTTTTAGACCAATAAAATTAGAGACACGTGACGAGCGAGAGAAGGCCTAAAGTGAGTTAGGTCAGTTTCTGGGAGAGACAAAAGTTAGTGGTGCTATGGGCAAAGATAGTGCACGACTATCTTTGCTATGGGAGTGGAATTGGAAATAAGTAATAAACTAGCAAGTCGTATGAACAGCTTGTTATAAGAAAATGTAGTCGAAGTCCAAAGCAAATTTGTTTGTTGAAAAGGGTCGATTAAATATTGAATCAGCAAGAAGATGGAGACAGTCGTCGGACACAAAATATCTTTTTTGACCCTCAAAACTAACTTTTCAGTGATGGAAAATAACAAATTTCGCGTTCGGGCTACGCCCTCGCATTATATTTTTTTATGTTTTCTATGGTATTTTAGTTGTGCGAAAACAGTACAGTTTAAAAGGGCAATGATATAGAAGTTGCTAAATAACCACTAAATAATCTAAACTTGTTTTCAACGTCCCAGATAGGGGCTCTTAAAACTTGGCTTTCAAAGGATATCACCAAATCTGGTAAATAAAGAATAATATATATTATGAAAGTTGTGCTGAAAATCATTTAAAGCAACCACTATCCTATTAATATGCTGCAAATTTTCTTCAAAAATAAAAGCTTGTGTTTAAATTTCCAAAAACAATGTAAATAATTTAACATTCTCGCTCGCTATGTGGCTGTTTTTAATATACCCTAATAGATTAACTTATGTTTTGTGCCTATTCAATTTGAGAATCCGAAAACCACCACACTTTTTAAGAGCAATTTTTATAAGTGGTGACTGTATGAAGAAAAGTTTCTTTTTCTTTCTTCTTTTTCCAAAAAAATTCGTTTGAATTGTCAGACCCCCCATCGTACACACACTGACTCCCAGTTGGACACGACGCTGGCGTCACCACTGCGTGTTTCTCGAAAAATACTCGGCTTAGCGAGGTCAAATAAATGGCAAAGGGAAGAGAAAAGTTCAATCCAGTGTATAAAAAAAATACAATATTCGATGTATCTTTACTTTCCTCATCTGCTTCGTATATATATACAGGTAATGTGTTATTATTGCTTTCTCCTTTCTGCAAATGTTCTATGCCGGTCATGATGCGATGATGGATAGAAATAATCTAGTCATCAGGTTCATTAAGTACACTACATACTCTCTTTTTTTTTTGGAATTACTACGTATTTATATTGTGTAAAATAATTATCTCCTCGATTTACATATATAATTATAATATCTAAGTACAACTAGTGCTATAATAATAATACTAAACAGTCAGACATTTTCATCGCTCTGCGTTGTTCGTTGTTAACTGCAAGGGAAAATCGGAATGATTTTGATATTTTTCTCTGAATTTCCCCTGTTATTCGGAAAGATATCCATACGTCGTTTCAATGTATTATAAACAGCAATATTTTCTCACATAATAAATGATTTTTTTCAAGTTAGTTAATAATTATAATTGTCGGGAGAAAAAATGAATTATTTCAAAATCACTTTATTTTGACAGTGATCTGTAGTCTACATAAATGAACACAACTCGTGATTTTATTGGTTCCGAAGCAATAAGAATAAAAAGATTTAGTAGTATGTTAATAAGTTATTTACAGAGCAAATAAATCAATACATAATTAAAAATATAATTTTTAAGTCTTTAAAATTTTATTTTTTAATTTCAATCGAACAACAACTGTTGAAATATAGCTTGCATGACTGGATACATAATATTGCAGGGATAAAAGAATTCTAACTTCACACATCTTGCGCAATTATGCAATATGCAGCAACATTATTCTTCTCACTATCCCGACTTGTTCTGTTTGGCTTCTTTTCATTATTTTCTGAAGATGTTCAGCATATTTATAAAAAAAAGTATTAATTAATTTTGTTTGTTCTCTCTTTTCGCTTAATAATTTCCGCCACAATGCTTTATTAGTTCAAATTAAAAACAGTTTCAAATTTACTACTATATAGTAAGATCTAAAAATAATATGAAACAAGAATCAAAGTAGGATTTTACAGTATTAAAAACACTCTTCACAGTCCTCCCCTCCATCATCTACCATAATGATCGAAATATCAATGCTTTTTTTTTGTTTCTTCAATACAATATTATTATTAAATTGTCATAGCAAATTCCAGACCTAATCATAATAAAATATGGAATGAATTGCTTGTATATCGGAAACATTATACTGGAAAACACCTGATAGAAAACAAATATTTTATAACTTGGTAAATATTTAGAGTAATATGTTGCGGAGTCAAAATAATATTTGGAATTTTATAACCTTCCAATTCATTAATAAACCTACAGGATGAGAAATCACGGAGGCGTGAAATGAATATGCACAGTCAAAAGCTATTAATGTTCTTTATATTTTCCGTGTCATGTTTATTTCCAATACATTATACATCGTACATAATTTTACAAAATAATACACAAACTTCTAAATTAACGCAATATCAATAATGAAATTTGAAAATTATGCTGCCTTAGTTTACATTTACGTGAACATTTTTCTCAATCGAAACCCAACCCAAAATTATTAAATAGATCTAATTTCCAGTAATAACCATAATTCATTAAATTTTCTTCATAATACTCTAAGTCCACTTTTCTTTGTTGCTTTGTAAAATACGATGTCAGGTACAGAAACATCATGTCAAAAATGTCGAAGGTCTGGTATCTGAAACAAGAATAGAACAAAATTAATGAATACAGCTGTTATAAAGGTTCTTTTCGCAGTCAGTAATTAGTAATTTTTAAAGTATAAAAAACGAAGTTGTGACATTATTAGAAATGCAGTAGATTTTTTTATACGATTGTGAGAAAATGTTAATCCCAGGCAGTTTCCTCTTTGCAGCGTGCACCAAAACTTTATAATGTAAAATGTAATGGGTTGCCGCTAGACAAAATCTGTAAAAAACTGCAAACAAGGCGACGCAAACTAATGGAATGGAATGCATCGATGCAACCAAAACTGAAAAATCAAGATTGGTTGTACCTACAACTACTCTCGGGTTCCTCCAGAAATGTGTTGAAACTTTCTTTATCGTCTTTTTTGTTTTAAGAAGGAGTGGAGAGAAAATGTACTTTATTGCTAGTTGAACGCCACGCTGTATAACTAACAACACAGCACCGATGCACAACATTAGTATTGCAGATTAGGAAATCACGTTAACATTGAAAACGTCAAATTTATCAGTATATATTTTTTATTCGTAAAAAACGGCAAGTACTCACTCTTAGATTCCTCCTCTATCTAAATATTATACAATAAACCCGTGTAGGATACAGAGTACCCACAGTGACGTCACACCCTTCGAATACGTCATCAACGCAAAACTTGGGCAGAATAAAAAAAAATATGCGCCCCGACAGATTTAAAGCTCACATTTAAAAGCATTTTTTTTTAAAGCGGGTCGAAATCGTTTTTCTACACAGCATATCTTTCCCCTGAGATATCGTACGAAAATCGCGTTTATGAGAACGAATATTTAAAGTACACGTTTAACAATGATGGAACAAATAACTCTCTGTTTTTTTTTTAATTGTCCAGTATTCCAATATAACTATACTGTAGTTACTGACCGGGAAACTGCTGACAGTTCACCTAAATTACGATACTTTTATGTTTTACTAAAATTTCAAACTGCCTTTTGACTTTTTTCTCTCTACTTTAACTGAATGATTATTTACTAATATTTCAATCAATAATAAGTTCTTACCATCAGAAAGTGAAAATGCTCTATTTCTATTGGCTGCAGTAGGTACTGGATTTGCAAAACTATTGCTGGCGTCGTCTTCTTTCTTCTGAGGCCCTTGTGTTACAGTTTTCGGTAGCTGTCCTGGGGTACCTCTGGGCTGTGGTGTACGAAGAATGGCAAAAGCTTTGAGTACTCCAAAAACTTGCAAGCATATGTTGACTATTCGACTCATGACTGCTTTTATCTCTGGTTCCAAATTATCAAATCGGTGTGGTCCTGCTTTTCGAATGATTTCGTAGTTTTTGCAACCACCTAATTGTAACTGGCGACACCACATTGCAACTTCATCTGCCAGTACAGTGTTACCAACAGCTCGGTATTGCTTTTCCATTAGTTGAAGTTGATGAATTGCGATGGCTTCAAAGTTTGGTGGGAGCTCAGGAAGACCTTCACAGATTGCCTTATAAACTTTCTCGATTACTGAAAGCGGTTCCTGTAAAGAATAAAATATCAATTATAGGATGAATTAAAAATCCGCCTTAAAGTTCTTCTATAAATGTTTGATATACTCGTGTTTACTGGCTGCAGTTTCGGTTTTTAAAAAGATATATTCAAGGCAACTGTAACAAAAATAATAAGCAAAATAAGATATATATATTTTTTTACAGCTGCCTTGAAAATGACTTTTTAAAAGCCGAAATTGCAGTCGGTAAATTAAATCCAACATTTATAGCCATTTTCTTGCTGATTCAATATTTAATCGAAAATAATAATTGTTTTCATCATCTAATCATCTTACGCTTCTTTGATCAGTTAAAAAAAAGTACAATTAGCAACAGTTATGTGGGAAACAAATATTCTGTTGTCTTTCCTTTCCTGTGTTATTAAGTTTTTGTAGACGTATATAGTTCCCTTTTTATAATGAGGGAAATTGTTGCAGACGCTCTCAAACCAAGAAATTCATGGGAGTATCACCTACCATTTCCTGTATCCTACCTGGCCACCATCCAGGGATGGAAATTGGAAACAAAAAAGTAAATAGTGTGTTTCAATATAAATTTTAAACTCTGTGTAGCAAAGCGTTCAGTGCAAAATCAAGCGGAGAAGAAGGAATTAATATTATAATTTAAATTGTTATTACACAGTCAATATTTTTTACAATAATTCAATAATTTTTATTGCAGTATGTTTTAACTTCAGTGTTGGATTTTTTTTTAAATAAATTTTTTTTCTATATTTTTATCATATTTACTAGTTTTAGGGCACTATACGAGAATTTACTTATATACTCGACAAACCAACTTTCACAGAAATTGCAGATAATTTATAATTTTACTTTGAACACTGTATTAATATTTGCAATAATTATGATGGTTTTATTCATTTACATTTTACAATATATCGCCGTAAGTCTGCATAAAATTATTGCATTGATTACCATATAATTTTGGAGATTGTCACTACATTTTTTGTTTAATCTAATATTGAAGAAAATGTCGACTTTTTAATTAACAAATTATGGTAAATCTTTATAATATTACATCCCCCCCCCAATATCGTAAATTGTTTCATAAAATTTTCGAATAAAAAAATAAGTTCTCATCAAACAATAACCAAACAGTGTATGATCATCGCACGATTTTGAGATTTTGGTGTACACTCATTTCGACCATGCACGCTCGAAACAGGAATAAGCCATCAACCAGCACATTGCAGCAGCGCAACAACCCAATAACCCGTTTACTCCCAGGAGAATAGAAACACATCGTAAGTGTTCCTCTTGTTCAAACACCCCACCAATGGTGAAGAGATTGAAGTAGGTCAAACTTGCGAAGTGTAATGCTATCTTTGCATTCTTTGGTAGTTGAGTACTTCAGTTAGCTTTTCACAGTGTACAGATTATGAGTAGAGTAAAGAGAGGTACACGGCAAAAAAAAATTAAATTCAACTTCAAATAGTCAATTAATACATTATTTTTGAATATTTTTTTTACTAAATCAAGTAACTTAGGTAGGACTACGATAATAAATGATCAAAACCCCTTAAGGGTTCAATGATGCTTTAACTTTTTTTTAGGTACACAAAATTTATAAACTTTTGCAGTTGTTTTTTATATTAGTATGCAGAATATGAATGAAAACACTCTTGTCTCTCGTTTGGTCATTTTGTAATCTCGCCACAAAATGATCAAACGAGATTAGTCTTATTAAACGAGACAAAAAAAACTCTGGGCTTTTGGAAGTATTATACATGAAGATATGAATGCATCGATTAGTCCGGCATATTGAGTGTTACCATGTGCATGATCCTGGTACAGCACAATGCTTAGCCTGACCGTTGAATGGCCAAACAATATTATCATATCATAACTGATGCACACAGTTGCTGTGAAAAAAAAAAAAAAAAACTGTGGTGTAAGATACGTACCATTTTCTTCACTGCGCAGACCGCCAACAATGCAATCCAACACAAACTGATGATTCTTCTAAAATAGTTGACCATTTACAAGTTCAAATGACAACGTACCCTTCTCAATAACCCGTCTCTTTCTGATGCTCTATACTTTCTTGTGGAGGGATTAGGGTGCAACAATCGAAAGAGGTAGGGGGAGTGTACTGTTATAATTCCAATAATATCACCGCATTCTGACAAACAACAATACTCCACACTATACGGTACTCGAAACCGTGTAGACGCATAAGCTCTGTAGTTGTGGCTTATTTATCAAGCATTGTTGTCTATAATATATTAGTTTCACTGGAACTTTTTTTCTATAAATTAGTTATTATTCATCTATTTACCCTAATTTAAATTACCCGTAGTATTGTTTAAAATAAGTAGTCCATATTATTTTAAGGATAGTTTTCGATACTCCTGTTGAAATTAAAGTCGTAAAAATGCAGCATAAAATATTCTCTTTTTTTCACATCAATAATTACAACTCTTTGTGCAATACGTCCTAAAATAAGCTCTTTATTTAAATGCGTATATTTTTCAAATAAAAATTGAAATAGTGTATTGGTGAAAGAAAAAGATGTAATTTCATATAGACGAAAATGTAAAATACGAAAAACGGTTGTCTTTATTGTTTGCAAAACATTTTTAATGCATAGACACATGCAACATTTTTTAGAAACAAAAGAAGTAAAATCGTGTTTGGGAAAATTTTCTGTAGTTTATTTTTACACATCAGTTATGAGATCGTGAAAACTTGAAGTGCAAAAATATATTAACAAGAACTCAAGAAGGGGAAATGGAGAAGTAGGGGAGAATAAGTTCGAGACAGAGGGATGAAAAAGAGAAAAATCAGGACAACTTGGCTAGGATTATTCACGAATGTCATAAAATTTGTGCTTATTTCTACACTTCTAAACTGGAATGTAACTGGTTGTTTTTGTAGATGCGACCTCGCTGTGAAGTCGTCTTGTCATCATTGTCATCGCTATGGATGTCTGTCTGTTTGTTCGTAGAGAGAAACAATTCCTACAAAACGCTGCGACTCTTCGAGATAGGTAAATAGAAGATATATCGTAGAAAAGTTCTAAAGCATAATTTCAGTTCACAATTTTATTTACGAATCGATAGATCGAAATTCACCTATATAAATCCGATATAGGGAACTTTCAGTGAGTCTAAAGTTCATTTTCAATATTCACGAATGCAAACGACCCGTTCAACCAGGCTTACTGTAATACAGCTCATAAACCACCACTTCTATAGAGATAGCCAGCTCCACATCGAAGAACTTCTAGAGTGGAACTTTACCGGTATATTTCTGACAAATTATCAGTAAATCCAATTAGTAACATCATATGGAATAACGGCAGCATTAAAAATTATTATTATAACAATTAAATATTTAGATGCAATAAAAGTAACTCTATAACAGTGTGTTTATTGCAATTATAGCAATATGTACAGCTATTATCTCTTTTTGTTCTTTCGTCATATAAATCGTCATATTTACAGTGATACTACTAGCTAAGAGTACCCTCATTGTTATGTCTTTCCATATATAAAAGTCGTTTTTTTTAAAGATTACTATGTGTAATTTTCAGATGTAAAATGTGTCATAATTATTGTCATGTAAAAGTACCAAATAATTATCAGAAAACACAAAGATTTTTTTTTAAGATTATAAAAAAGCAGTCGCCAGTTCACTGATCACATTGTTTATCTTTAGAAGCTGATGAGTCGTCAATATAGAGATAATCTTAAATAGTCATAGTACCTTCAGAGAACATGCAATTATATATCCTGATACGTACGCAAGGTGATGTTGTGAACACGACATCTTGCGTACGTATCAGGATATATGCAATTATGCATACTATGACTATTTTAAGATTATCTCTAGTGACTCATCAGCTTCTATAGCGAGGCGATAGAGGTATCATCAGTAATTCAGTTCAGTGAGCTAATAACAGGAGTGTTAGCACGAACAGAAATTTTATTTCCAAATTGTATCTGGATTATTATCTTCAAAAATAATATGAAATAAATTTCATTATTTTGTTTGAACATTAGCGTGATATTTCTTTTAAAATATTCCATAAACTAGTGCGTTGAATTAGTCAGGAACCTTGTTTTCCTATACGTTTTTCGTACTCCTCCCTTCTCACTTTCTTTCTCTTTTATTGTACTCGATATCCCAATGGAAAGATAAACTGTGTAGGAAAACGAGACGACCGACTGATTCAACGAACACTTTTAAAAATTTCATAGTTAAGTTTTCATTATGAAACAGTCACATTCATTTTGAGGACACATCAGGTTCTTTTTGTGATTACTATAATGAATTCGCTTTTAACGGAGCTTTAATAAAAACTATGGTGAATTTATAACAAAAGATAGCTACAAACATAATACTTATAGATTTCCCTAGGTTTCTCTATTATTCTCAGTAGTAATACCACAAGAGTAATGAGAATATCCGACAATTTGATTTTGTTTACAACGAGAGGTATGATCTC
>JAQIWE010003848.1:0-11371 GCA_034698565.1 Campodea plusiochaeta | reverse complement strand
ATGTACTCAAATTATTTACCTTTTTTTTAGTTATTTTACTAAATGTATTAGACTTATCATCAGGTCATCCATAGGAAGTCTATGTAGATTGCTAAGTAAGAGATTAAGTGGTTGATCTTTCTTTGGTTAACATATAGCTAGTAATATTTCATCATTATCAAATTTGATAATGATATTACATAAATATCGAAATATTACCAGTTATATACAGTTTTTTTTATTGGTTTATTACTAAATTTTGACAAACTTAACAAATATGAATCAAAGACCTGTGAGCTTAAACTATCTATTCATTTTTTAATCTTTTAAAAAGAATTATAAAAAAAAATATTTGATATTTTCCTTATAACAAAATGCGATGGTGTTCGTTCCTGAAATATTATCATGCAGAACCATGCAAAAATTGAATGCATTGAAACTTACATTTGTATGTGCTGCAGCTCCAATATATCATGTGAGATAATCTTCATACAATCTTGATTGAAGGCTAAGAGAGTGAACACTGTTCAGTTCATTCCTTTTCTTAATTTAAAATAATATCTTCAAACAGAACAATATTCACAGCGTCATAATCAAGATGGCATGTGGAAGTAAGTTTTTAGTTTCTTTTTACAGTTTTTTTTTGTTTCGTATAAAACATATCTATATATATTGCCAAACACTATGTACACACCACAAGTAAGATAGTTTCACTTTTCACTTCTTTCGAGTGTCCAAAAATGTTATCTTGTATGGTTTTGGCACCAACTATAACAAAAAGTCACCGCTGTCTACCAAGATTGCAAAATGATAGTCATATTTCACTCGGAGATTACATTGTATGTTTTCTAGCAAATAGTTTTTTTCCTTCTTTTTCATTTGTTCTGCTTTAGGGTCTTTTTACTTTTTCGTTCTTAACAATAAAAAAGAATTTTACTATCAACATTTTGGAAAGAGAGAGGTTACAAATAGACTGTTTATTTCATGTCCCGTACTCGGATAAGAATTCTTAATTCAGAACACAGTCTGAAGAAACAAATCCACGAAACAAGAGAAACGAAAAGAAAACTTTTCTTTCAAATTATCAAAGAAACTGAAGAATTTGAAGTGTGCATTGAAAAACAATTCGCCCTAACTTTTCTTTGAGTGACTTTTATTTAGGAACTTTTCAAGGTTGTGGAAGTATACCTTTTGATCGTCATTCACTTTTGTTATACGTATGTGATCACCGACTATTCAGTTCTTTTTTCCATGTGGATGCCGGGAACTCTCTGATTCTAGTGGCGCGAGCCCAGAGCCAAATTAACGAGCGTCGTTCTGAATCCTAATTTGGTCACGTCTCTTCTTTTCCTGACGTTTATCTCCGTCACGACAACCAAGCAAGCGCCCAAAGGAAAGACGCTGTGTTCCGCTACCTCTTCAATACTCATTTCAGAGCAAGTTGGCTAAAGGGAGGGGGAAGGTGGGGGGAGGAGTGGGAAAGGGGGGATGAAGGTACGAGAAAGAGAAGTCTACGCGGAAAATTCCTGTTTTTTTTTTCAGAAGCCAACGGCGAAATTGTAAAACTTTATCACTGGTCTGCTTAATAGAGTTTTTCATCACTGGCACTTCCGGTTTTTATTTTGAATATTTACACTTATATGCAGGTAGTATAAAAAGCATGGAAGTACAATAGCACTGGCAACGTATCTATAACGGCCTTAAATCATCAAAGTTAGATTGAGACAGAGATGAAAACCCTACTGCTGGAAGATCCCTCGAGGATTCTCTGTGGGCGTCGAGAGTGAAGTATAATTTATTCTCCAAACCACTGTAGTTATCTGTCTGCAGTCCTACAGTACCTTCAGACACAGTAACTATGTGCACTTCATCTCTTTGTGGGAGATAGGATATGGCAGACCCACGTCGTTTTCGACAACTCAAAAAATGAGCAAATGTCCCGCCCCATCCCCAAAGACCTTTGTTTCGATAGCGATAGAAAGCTAGAATTACAGTTGTTCCCAATAGTAAGAGACCTAAGCTCGTAGCAACTATAGTCGCAACTATTAACAATGGTTCTTGATTTGGAGACGTCTGGTCTAATGGAACTGATTGCACTGTTGGAGTTTCCTCTGTTGGAAGTGGTTTGACTGAAAACACAGGATGACTATAGTCGTTGGGATGAACGTCTTCTGCAATTGGTTCTGTTATTCGTAAAAGTTTTTCTTTCTGTGTTTGATGAATGAGCAATACTTTCTTTGTTGGTTTCGTATTAATTGGTACGGTTGTCACTGGTTTGTGGAAAATTGGTTTCTTTGTAACTTGTTTCTTCAATACAGTTGTTATAAAAACAACTTTCTTTACGACTGCTTCTGTTGTGGGTATATTGTGTGAAGAGGTTGTGGCTTCCACAATTAAGTTGTTCTCAGTCTGTTGAGATGCGGTTGTTGTATGGTACTCTAATGTTGAAGTTTGTACCGTCGTAATAGGATTGGCAGTTGAAGTTTGGAATGTAGTCTCAGGTACTTGTATAATGGTAGTGTTTTCAAAATTTACAGATGATACGTTATTTGAAGTGAAGTCTGGTAAAACATTTGTTGTATTTTCTGAAGTTTGATTTGTTGTTACTTCAATGGAATATGGAGTTGTTTCTGGTATTTCAGTTGTACTTTTGTGAACTGTTGTATCGTGGAACACAAAAACTGGAAATCCCACGTATTGTTCTGGTTTCGCGCATGTAACTCTGGAAGCTTTAAAGAACTGTATATTAGCTGCTAAAATCCACTGCGCGACCCATAACATCGAATTATTCCGACAGTCCCATTCGTTTTCGCTCATTTTGATTGTCTTTAACTGCGGGAAAAACGAAGGAAAGTCCGAACGTAATGTTTCGAGATTATTATGCATAAGATTCAACTCGCGAATATTTCTCACGCCGTGAAGCGATCGAGTACTTTCTACAAACGCTTTGGTGAAATATGGGCTGTTGTATAATTCTAGAATTTCAAGTCGTTGCAAGGGATCAAATAAGGAATCATCAAAGGTTACGGAATACTTGAGGCGTGAAAGCTGAAGGACTTTCAAGGACGAGAAATCGAGGAATATATCTTTTCCTAAAGACCTCAAAGGGTTTTGGGAAAGGTCAAGGGTTTCTAGGTTACTTAAGTTTGTAAATGTTCCTTCCGGTATGGTTTCTATAGAGTTTGCTTGGAGATCAAGATTCCGCAGACCGACGAGGTCGCAAAAAGTACATGTTTGAATTTCTTCTATTTGGTTTCTTTGAAGGAAAAGTTGTTCTAACATTACTAAACCGCGGAATTCGTGAGAACGAAGGGAGGTTAGTTTATTTTCTTCTAAGTATAAAGCCTTCAAACTCGGTGGAAGATTTTGTGGAACTGATGATAGTTTGTTTCCATTTAACCACAGCCTCTGTAGAAATTCCAGTCTACCCAAAGCGTCGTCTTCTATATTTGTAATTGAATTGTCGTCCAGTACAAGTAAACCAATATGTGGGTAACTGTCGAAATCTCCTCTTTGAATTTCAGTTAAATTATTTTTGGCTAATCTCAGATCCCGAACAAACCGTGTTAAACTTTGTGGAACACGTTGAAGTCCGACATGTGACATATCCAAAAATTGTAATCTCGAACCGAAGAAGTCTAACCTTGAAAGTTGTACTAATGGATTACTACTTAATATTAAATGAGCCAAGTAAATTAAATCTTGGAAGGTAGCTACGTCAATACTGGATATGGCATTAGAGTCGAGATTTAAATACTGAACTTTATGTAATCCTTGGAATGTAACTGGAGTAAGAACAGGAAGTCGATTATCTCGAAGATTTAATTGTTCAACATTATTCAAATCAACGAAAGCGTAATCTAATGTTTCAATATGATTTGATGAAAGATCGAGATAACGCAATGCAACCATTCCTTCAAAAGTAGCTCGGCTAATATTCTGTAACCGGTTTTGACTTAAATCGAGATGTTCTAAATTCGTAAAGGAGCTAAATGTTCCATTGTCGATATATTGAAGTTGAACTCGTTGAATAACAGTTTCTTTCAGCTGAATTCCAAAGTTCTGGAGGTCTGTGGCACTCAATTGGGAAGCCGCAAAGTTCCTAAATTCCAACCGCACGGCCCCTTTGGGGACCTCGCTTGGCAAAGCCGACAAGCCGTCACCGACACAACTCACGTAAAGACTACTCTCGTCGCAGTAGCAAAAACTTGGGCATGAAGTAAAGTCACTACACCTACGACCAGGGAGCAATGCGAGTAGCCAAAGGAGAAAAATGGTACTCCAAGGTAGCATCATGGGAAATGTATAGAAGAAAAAGGAGTAGAAAACACTAGAGTCAGTCACGTACCCCTCTCACTTGACATAGCACTCGCGACAACCCTTCATCGTTATGTATCACAGGGGATTTATGAAAAAGTACAGAATATACAGGATGTAATATTTCCATGTCCATCACCAGTCACGCAGGATTTAAAAAGTCTCTTCTTGGAGGGAATGTTTTTAACGCGACGATGAAGACCATAAAGGAATGTTAACACACAGCTGTTTATTGTTATTGTTGAAGACTTTTCACACTTGATATTGTCATACCAAACGGCTGAAAAGAGAAGAGAAATATAATTTATAACATTGCTTGGGGGAGGAGGGGGTTTGTAATCCATCAAAGGGTTCAAATAAACAGCTTGACTTTTATCAATATAATTAACTAAATTATGTTTAAAAGAGTTACACACCGACAAGAATAAAAGCTTTTTACTATAAAAGCTTACTTAATGACAAAAATTTAATAAAAAAAAACCTTTAGAAAGACACTTTCATGTTTCGAATAGCACTTTATAAAATGCAACTATACACGTGATATTAACAAAGTAGAAACTTTTTTCCAATGAATGAGTTGTTTGTAACAAACTAGTGTTACAGTAAATCAGTCCCTTTTCCCCCATGTTAGCAATTAGTTAATGATTTTGCAGTATACTTTTTGTTTGTTTTGTAATGCCACCGGAACAAAAGCAAACCTTAATAATGATGTCTGTTTTACCCTAACACATTAAAACAAACCAGCATGCATTTAAAAAAAAAACTAAATTTACCAACAAAAGAAAAGGGACAAAATAGCATTGCGAACATAAAACATTAACTGGTTTAGGAGCTATTTCAAACATTAGAAAATGTAGAGAAAACACGTAGTAACAATTGTAAAAGCTACGAAGAAGTGGAATATTAATGGCGTGCAGTATATCTAAACTGAAGTGAAATGGTGTTAGGCGGGTTTATGGGGTAACAGTCAGCAAAATAGTGACCCTTGTATCTTTTCGTCGAGTGAAAGTAATAAAAAGCTTTTCTATTGTTTTGTGGGGGGTACGGTCGGAAACTGAAAGAAAGTTTTCTTTTTCAATTGCATTTTGGAAGATCGAAGCGAGCCTTTTCTTCTTTTCCAAATACGATTACGTGTATCGTTAAGCGGTAATTTCAAAGCAATACCGCTTCTTTCGTATTTGGTTCTCAAGAATAACAATCCTTCTTTCAAAGTATGTTACTGCTTGCTTTCTGTTTGCCAGGAAGAAAAAAAGTCATTGAGAAAGAAAGAATATGAGACAATGTTCAGCTATAAAAGTTTTCTTTCGGACATGTTCCTGTATCTTAATCATCTCATTTCAAGTAGAGTTTTCATATTCTGGATGATTTAAAAGCTATGAAATTATGTTGTTATTGTTTGTGCTTTGGTACTAATGGTACTGGCTTTGAAGCTCGTGTATGACATTTAGTGTTATATGATTGTTCAAATATTACGTATTTCTAAAGTACATCTGGTTTCTATTGTGATCTTGATATTCCGCAGATTTTAGCTTTTTCTTTACAGTACTTCAGAGTTCAGATAACTCGACTATATCATGTGAAACACTGAGAAGTTTGGAATATGCGAAAGTCATAAATGTGGAGCATATCTTTGTGATTTGAAAGAAACTCACTCACGTCAAAACCTCTTTATTATTATCGTTATTATTATTATTATTTTTTTTTTTCATTTTAATTCTTGCATTAACTCTTTTTCTCAAACTGTTATTTCCTGTGGAATATTCATTGTTATAATTCCAGTGCAATAATGTACATTTATCATTGTTAATGTACAAGGGATATTTCGTTTTAGCATCAATAAATTGAAATTGAAAATTGAAATTTTGAAGATGTGGACATTTTGTGATTTAAAAACTCTATTCTCGCAAAACACAAGTGAATGTAAAGAACTAAATGATAATTAAAGACGAAAGTAATTTTAAATGGTAAAATTCTGCACAAACGAAATTGTTATTTTGAATATGACAATATTATTACTGTAAAAATTAAATTAAGTAATCTCTTTCTAATAATTTAAATTTCATTTTAATATTATATTTATGCAGATGAAACCTCCAAGTGAAAATACAACAATAAATAATGAAGTAAATTATCATTACGTTATTATTCTATTCTATTTTCATTGTAATTCTATTTTTACGCGCGACAGAAATGAAAAGTATTTCCTACAACGTCGGGAACAAGTCGAACTCTGCTTTGAAAATCTCTGCATACAAACTCAGTGAGGCAGTAAATGCATTGGCAGGATGGAAAACTTTCTCTTTTACCTGTATAGTTTAAACATTTTCCAATACTCTACGCGTAAATGCCAAAGTTCACGTCGAAAACGAAATTGGATAACTGACATTTCATGATATTCTAATTCATTTTGTGTACCTCAGTAAATTGAACTAGATTATGACGTTTTTGAAAGTTACATGAAAATGTAATAAAGTAAATAAAATGCAAATTACTTTACTTAAGAGAAATCCTCAACATGTATTAGTGTGTTATAAGACAGAAGTTCGGCATAATTTGAAATAATGCACAGCTACTCAATTTTTCGGCCCGTATTCTTCGTAGTTTTCACAATTAAAAATCCAAGTCTACTGTCATACGTTATACAACTAAACTATTCTTTATATATCATGCAGTTATACCAGCATCATTAAATAACTACTTTCATGCAGTTAACGTTAAAAAATAGTTAACCTTTAGAACGATTTTGTAAAATTAAAATATATTATAAATGTAAAACATATACAGAGAAAATTCTGATTCACAAAAACATAATACCGTCACTATTCACACCTGTTTCAAAAAAATCTATTCCTAGTTCATTAAAACGGACCAGTATAAGTCAAAATGGCTCTATATAATACAGCAGAAACAAAATGTGTACAAGCAAAAAAACTTTCAAAGAGGATTAATACAAATATACTATACATGCAACCTCAAAGCGCCTCATAAGTTACATTTCAAAAAGCAAATCAAGCCGGATTTCATTGGAAAAGTATATATACAGGTCTTTCCAAAACTATGTTAATTTTTAATATAAGCTATAATAAAATAAAATTTTCTTTTTATTTCAACAAGTTTGTCGTTTCTCATTTTTTTCGCTCTTGTTTGATTACTGAGCAGATTGGAGCAGGTCGATGAGCTGAACCAAATAAAAGAGATATTTTAATAGCCTCTCTATTCAAAATATAACATCTAAAATATTCTGCATACGTAACGTGTATACGGTTAGTCTTTAAAATGTGGATCATAATAAGTGTTACCGGATTTTCTTATTCATATTTCGTAACCCAAATATTCGGTATGAAATTTCAGATCAACTAATATTTTTATAGTTTTAATAATATCAAACGACGAAATGCAGTTATGTCTGCTATTCTATAGTTGAAAGTAAGTAAGTTTCATTTTAAAATATCAATTCCATTTTTATTACAGAACAATTACAGTAACACAAACCGAACATACAGAATTTACGAATGGGCAACAAAACTTGATGATATTTTTATTTTCAAGTGCATTTAATATATTACTCCGAAATCCGTCAATTTATCGTATCCATATTAATAAAAACGCTATATGTAATTAAATCTAAAACACCAATAAAATCACAAAGTAAAGCACAGCAAAGAGTGAAAATCTCTTGTGATCTATATCCAGCAAAACCTAAGATCTAAGTAATTTGCTGTTTACTATTCCAGGTACATAATTAACTCAACTCCCACGTGGGAAAGAGTATATATTCGCGAAATAAAACATTATAAGCTCGCAGTCTCTATTTACAAATGTATATACAAGTGGATTCATTTATGTCTTCTATATATACTTCAGCAAATTCAAATATTTGTTTTCTACTGGAACAACAAAGTGAAGATAAACACTATTATTTTATGGATGGGCAGACAGTTATTCGTTTTTATACTAGGATATTGTTAATCAATAATTTTATCATATTCCAATTTACCAAGCTTCAAATTGCAATTTGAAAGAGAATGTCTTACCGGTACGCTTTTTTTTAATTATTAAATGGAAGTATCTGAATTATGACGGCAAATCAAATGCAATAAATTAATGGGATTTAAAATGGTATAGGTAATATACGTCGATATTGTTTGATATCGGTGCTTGAATACTGAGTTTCAGAGGTTGTGGACTTGTGGTGTATAAATGTCTATAATATATTTGTATAATATGCAATGCGGGTTAAAACCGAACCTTCACATACCTTTCACAAAGAATAATTTACTAAAATGAACTGTTTTATTTGTCCTGTTTGTTTATTTTTCAATAGTATTGTAAATTACTGACTATAAAACTTCATACATCCTATTTTCTGCAGAAAGTATGTAATTTTCATAAACATACAGTCGAGATGTGTAACACATTATTTCTCTTGGTGAATTAAATGAAAGCCATTGTTTCGAGCTCTTTATCGAATTCATAAATGATATCATGCGGGTTAGTTTAAATAATATATTAAGTATTTGAGAAACAATTCACTGTTTGAAAATAAAAATTCTAAATCCCAAACATAGGTCAGTTTTGAATGTCTTTTGTCATATAAACATGCTTTTTAATTAAGAAAATTAGGTTAAAATTGGTCAAGTTGTACCCACGGTAAAAAAAAAATGAAAATAAGAAACACCAGTACGACTGAGAACGTTAACTTCAAATCCGAAACCTACGTTGATTTTCACTTCTCACTTATTGTCTTATCTTTATGCACATACTAAAAATCTGAGTTATAATTATCAAGCTATAGAGATTCGTGAGATAGCAGCGTCAAGCAATCATGATCATTCCAACTTATTCCTTATTACCTTCGGAACTTGTTTCAAACCTAAGATTGTATAAATTTTAACACCACAAATGAGCTACCGTGAAAAAGTATTTTAAATAGAAACAATAAAACTACTGCAATTTTAATTTTGTAAAAATTCGTCTGTACACAGTTACACTTACATATTGTGTATCTAGTATTCGTCAAAGCATTCAATATTACATACATCAAGCATCATACGACTGGTATTCTACTGTATCTATACTTTTCTATAAATTAACAATATATTTCATCCACATCTTCTCTGTGCCGTACAATAGAATACACATCAAGAGAAATAAAGAAGTATTTTTAGAAAAGAATATTTCTGACATCTAGTCAATGATATAATTATGAATCTACGACGTTATTAAATAATCCGCGATAGCAGATACAAATGTCAAATGAAGAAAATCTAAATATAGAGTATGATGATGAAATGTTATTAAGCAGAATCTGAAATTTCATTTACGATAGATACAGTAAACAGAAAAGTCATTCACCTTTTAATGCAATCTAATGGAAGAAATGTTTTAAAGATTTGATTGAAGTTATATGATTAGTTGGACCGCATTGATCAAACCCGCATCTTTACGAAGAAAATTTCTATCTTCTCCAACTTTATTTCTTATCTCTTCGATATACTGAAACTTAGTAAAAGGATTTAACCGTACAGTTCTTGAGGTTTATTGATTGGCAGAATAAATGCGTTGAAAATAGATAAACGAGAAGAAAGTGCGAAACAAAAAGAAAAAGAGATAAATTTCGCTGGGAAAGAATCCTTGCACTTAAAGCTCTTAAAAGTCTCTTTTCCTTCATATAGTGCCAGAGGTAACAAAAAGGGATAAGACTACTACAACTCAAATACAAAAGAAAACCTAGTATTCTATTTATTTGCAAACTCTTCCTATTCCAAATCAGAAAATGGAAGTATGAATAGGAAGTATATAGCTCACACAAAAAGGATATTCAATTTTTTTTCTTTTTATACGCAAATGTAAATACGTTGACAGGATTTCGTTTATAAGTGCTGTTGCTATCTTAAAGATAGAAAGAAGTAAACTTCCTACTGAATGTATCTACTATAAAAGGATTGAAAGAAACAGAAAGGTTTCGTGTTTTAGAAATGTTTTTCCATTTTCACTTTCACGAAATCAGTTTTTTTTTTTTCAGATTAATGTGGTTTAATTATTGAATTGGAACTTTGGAAGTTACTGGGGAGTATAAGCTCATCGAGTTCCGTGATGGAGACCTGTTCGCTCGACACCAGAGAGCTCTTCGTTTTCCGATATGTTTCATAAACTTTTTAAATTAATAATAATAATATGAGAAGGTATCGCATATTTCTTAATTTGGTTTGCTCTCAGTTTTTCTTGATTTACATAAGGCTAAACTCTTAAATTCGATTAATTTTGTTATCGAATTTCCCGTTTATGCCGCAAGTTCAAACTAATACTTTCCTTTTAAAAATCGAAAAACTGATTTTGTCAGAACAGCATGGAACTGACGTCTACCGTGATACTAACTACAAAATGAAAACACGACATTGACAGTAAGAACAATATTTTTCCATGAAAACAAAATAAAAATCTATCGTGAAAAAACTTAAAATATGACAAACTTCTAAAAAAATCACAAAATCCTCACCTTCACTTCGATTCACCTATTCTTGAAACAATCCTTTAAACGTGATCAGACAAAACAATGTATATCCAATATTGTACTAAAGGTGAAAACATCACTCGAAGATCACAGCACTATAGCAATAAGAGCCCAAGAGTGGATGGAATGAGATCCGATAGACTACGCGCTCTTCACACTTGTGATACGTCTCCTCCAAGCAGAGAAGTAGTCGCGCATCTCACGAGATCAAGCGCAATCGCAAAACTCTGTGCTCAGCTTCGATGTCATCAAGTATACAATCATGGATTGTAATGGAAGAGGAACAAAAATGTAGGTGACTTCATATTTTCATTGTTGTTATTTTGTGTTTTTTCTTGTTTTTTCTTGTTAGTGTGTTAATGGGTATGTTTTGGTATAAACAAATATATCTGTCTCAGTTATCTTCCATTGATAATAGTGTAAAACTTGGAGTAATAAAGCAACCAATATGATTTAAAGCATCATAATATTTCAACATTTATACAATGTCATTCTCAAATGAAAATAAGTCACTTATTTTCATTTGAGAATGACATTGTATAAATGTTGAAATATTATGAT
>JAQIWE010003847.1:0-11371 GCA_034698565.1 Campodea plusiochaeta | reverse complement strand
GTTATTTATATCAAGAAGACTAATATTATGTTATAATATCAGAAAAGTCAATTTAGCTTCAGGTAACCCTTTAAAAATTCAAACGTGAACTTTCTTTATATCTCCTGTTTCCAAAGAACTCCTTCATCCGGCACTGATGCGAGCTTTAAATCGTGTTCAAACATCACCTCATTTTGAGTTCCTGTTTGAAGTCTATATAATACTTTGAACGAAGACGTTCCTTTCAAACTATTTCAACATCTTATTCATACATGTATGTGTTGGGTGAATAAATATCAGATATCAACTGCCTATACGTAACAAATCTATAACAAATCATGTCATATTTGTAATATTTACATTTTATGGAAATAAGATTACAATGACATGTTTCAATAAGAATGAAATATTGACAAATATTCCATGGAAAATCTTATTTATGGTTGGTTTGGTGTTTCGTCAGCAATATTGCTGCGATTTCGTGAAAATGGAATTTGAGATTAGTTATTAGTTTATAGTATTGTTATGTACGTATTGTACCTTGACTTTCATTTACAGAATATTTTATTTGTCAGACTTTTTAATAAAACGAGAGAGTATTATTCAGATATAAACATTAAACAGGTACATGCCCTTGGATACCAAATTTTGACATGTTATATACAGGGTACCCCCCCCCCCCCCCAAAAGAAAACGGATCTATTATCGGACACTGTTATTTGTCAAGCGGGTTAGATATCCAAATATGCAATACTTTGTTTTAAAATAATGCAAATTAATCATTTTGTTCATATATCGGCAGTTGTCTTGTTTTGGGCCATGCTTGCTCCTCTACCTTACAGCTTATTTTCTTGCATTTTCTAAGGTGAATATCTCCACAACCGATGATTTTTGGTAGGTAAGAAAAATAATATGAGTTAGCCTATTTATATCAAGAAGACTAATATCATGTTATAATATCAGAAAAGTCAATTTAGCTGCAAGTAAATTTATTCAAAATGATGAAAGTTTCGTAAGTTAAAGGTGTGAGTTGAGTCAGTTGGGCGAGGTCTCGTTTTCCTTTACAGCTTTTCTTTCCCCTAAGATATCGAGTACAATAGGAAAAAGCTATGGACAAAGCTGTATGAAAAACGTGTGTAGTAAAACTGATTCAACATAAACTCAAATCTTGACCAGTGACGTTGCTACGAGTGTATAGGAGCCCTTTGGCGACGCTATAATGGGGCCCCCAAACACAATGAATAAAATACTGTTAATTTTAGAAGTGAACTTGTAAAAAAATATATATACACTGAAAATGTGTGTTTTTATACTAAGAATTAAAATTTATACGGTCTTGTGGTGACGCCAGGGTCGGGTCCGGAGGTGGTCTGACGATTTACACGAAATTTAAAACAAAAAAATCACCACGTATAAAAATTTACTGAAAAGGCTGGTGGTTTTTGGATTTCCAAATTAAGTGGACATAAAATAATAGTTTACGGTATAATTATGACACAGCTGGCTGTGAGGGCAATTCAGAGTGTTAAAATATTTACATTTCATTTTGCAAATTTAAATATTTACGAGCAAACGTGATAGCAAGAGCTAAATTAAAATACAGAAAATACAGTTGGAAAATTGCATATTTTTACAGGATAGTGCATGCTTTAAATGATTTTCAACACAACTTTCATAATTTATTCTTTATTTGCCATATTTGGTGATATCCTTTGAAACTCATGTCTTAAAAGCTCCTGAGACGTTGAAAACAAATTTAGATGATTTAATGGTGATTTAACAACTTTTATATCATTGCACTTTACTTTTTTTTAATCTTTCCACAATTAAAATGTCACAGGAAATAATGTAATATACTGCGAGACCTGGGCCCCAGCCCGAAATTTTGCTTTTTCTATTACTGAAAAGTGAATTTAGAGGTAAAGAAAAAAGATAGTTTGGGCCCGATAGACTGTGTCCGACGGGGGTGCTCTTGCACCATCTGAATCCCCTAGCGTCACCCCTGAATTTATACTGGGCTCAAACACCATTCATACGGGGCCCGGGTACCAAAATTTCATGCTTTTTATTAGTTTGAACAGCTATTCTTGTACATTAATTTCTTCCTTTCATTTTTTTCTTTGGTTCGATGCCCCTATATTTAAACATTTGTTCCAGGGCCTCGGGGCCCCGTCACGATTGCCCCGGCGTAGTTACGCCCCTGTTTTTGGCAATAATTTATTACTGTTTCCACAAGAGTGTTTTAGATATTTGTGAAAGTATTTTTTGGTATTTTATTAGTCATTTCTATAAGATATCAACTTTTCCAAATTAGAGGTAGCAAATTAAGATATATTAAGAATTAATGTATTAATTGAAGTATTGGAAGGTAATATTACAATTAATTCGTAATTTTGTTGCCTAAATTTCCTTTTAATTAATAGTAAATTAAGATAATTATTCATGTGAACAGATTTAATGTTTATTATTATTGAAATCCACATTACCTTTAAGGTATTATGTCTCCAAAATCATAATACAATATTGATTGTATTTTATTCTTTTAACTCCCTTTTCTATAGGAAAACCATAACATTCCAGAGAGGATGAAGAAGACAGCTATTTTATATTATTTCCATCATTGTATAGGGGATGGGATATCAGTTGCACAACATGTAATGTACAGATTGTCAGACGATATCATATCTACAAAATTACCGCAATTATTATCCACATCGAGATCTGCTAGATACTTGAACGGAATTAACGGAATGCTTTCTGTAGTCGAGAAAATAACCGAGAGCGTTAGATTTTCGATTTAAACTATTTCCGACGAGAAGATTACGTCCATGAACGATTTTGTTGCGTTTCAAGATTTTTTTCCGCTGAGATATTTCGGAAAATAAAGCAGAATTGTAAAACTAACGTTAATTCAATAGCAATAACCGCTATTCTGGAAGCGATGAATTTTTATAATAAAAAAAATAATTATAATTCGGTGTCAACGGCTATAGTGTCATTCTCAATTCTTGCAAATATTCTAGAAAGGAAAACTAAATTAGGAAACACATCTATAACATGTTTAGCGTTGCCGTTACCAATTAACGATATGCCAATTTTAAAAAGGCTTTCTTTAGTGGACAAACAATTTGAAAAATCAAAATATGATCCATTTATATTTTGCGTACCATTTTTCGGTAAACTAGCTGGTTGTATACCAGCTAGATTAATAAGATTGCTGCGAGGAAGTTACCATAAACCAGCGCCAGCAACTTTTAACTTTACATCAGTACCAGGACCTAGCAATAACTTTACCATTGGTGATTTAAAATATGAAGATGGAATGTGCTGGGGTACACCACTCAGGGATTTAGGTGAGTTCGGGAATCCTTTCGAATTTTATATTTGAATTACTGGATATTTTCAGACAGAAAAAATGAAAAAAAAAGGGAGCTGGTTGGCAATGTAACATTTTTCTTGTTGTATACTTATAATCACTCTGATTTCGGTAATACATTTGAAATTTGACTACTTCACTTTTAACCATAGGTGCTATTTTACTAGCATTACTGCTCTGTTAATTAATGAAGTTTAATACTTTTGGTAAAGAGGTAGACTATACTTCATTGAAAATACAAAGTTGCAGGAATTGTGAGAATTAGTACGACAATGTATACCCTCAGATCAAAAGTGAAATTTAATTCAAGTAAAATGGTCAATATCTGGAGGGTTCGTCCTTAAGTTGATTTATTGCTCCTTCGCCCAGAATGAAAATTGAGTTTCAGCATAGGGAATCCCATGTTAAATCCAATACTATTTCAATGCTACTTTTTAAAGCAATTTTGTAGTATTTGGTATCATTGGATTCAGGATGAAGTTTTTTATTCTTATATCTTTCCAAATTTTTAATTAGTATTACAATAAAATATTTAGTAGATGGTTTACGGCGAAAAATGTGATGCCGATTTAAATTTTTTTTAATCATTGGCATGATACATTAATGACACTATGAAAAGATAGAAGAATGTTGTTTTACATGTATAATCCAAAATGATATTTGTTTTTAAGCTTTTATCAATTGTTAAATTATAATCAATATTAAACAAACTGAACTTTTTGTCTCCACAGGCGGCCATTTTGTTTATTAATCGGGGGACTTTTAGCAAATATATTTGAATATTATCATGACGAATGGAATCAAAAATAAAAATAACGATTTGCGATCTTACCTGGTTAGTAATACAAATTTCAAATTTCGGCCTCAGTGAATTAAAATTTTGGGTGGAGGGCTCCTTCAGTGTTTATTATGTACGATGGAATTGCTAATCTTTTAAGTACAGGCATTTTATACAAAATATTGGTATTAGTCTACCGATATATTATCTTAAAATAATACGGTATACCAAAAAAATACTGATCAAATAAATGTGAATATTCCTTTCAGGTGTTGGTATGATTCTGATTGGTACTGGTGGACATTTTAGATTTGGAACTGTTGTTAATAAATCAATATTTAACACAAAGAAAGAAGCAGAAGAATTTACTAATAAATGCGTGGACAATATTTACCAAATCCTCAAAGAACTAAAATACAATAAGTTGTGATATCACAAAATGTTTGAAACTTAATTTGATTGAATATAAAATATGATGCCGAATGTATATACGACGAGTTTTTTTTGTCTGTTCTGCAGTGTTTTTTTTTTAATGAATATGAAATTTTTATTCGTCATAATAATACAACTTGTAGTTAATTTTTTAAAGAAACGTTTATGAAGGTAACAATTTATTAAAATAAAATTAAAAATGATTAATTTAGATTATTATGAATTATGCTGTAAATAAAAGAACGAAAGTTGCAAAAATTATGAATGTATTACCATAAAGAGTCTCCCTATTTTATAAAATTATTTATCAATATGAAGTGTTAAATATAATTATATTCCGAACGTCACCATATTTATGATAAAAATGGCCTCTTTACATCGAAATAAAAAAAACATTTATTATTATTCTGATAAAATAATTATATCGAGTTATATAGTTACACAATCATATTTTTATTCGTCAATAACAGTTTTGATATACTTCAGTAGAAACTGTTTTTAATAAAATCAAAATATATTACAATTTTTTTTACAATTTTTGGAAGATAATAGTATTTAAAAATAAATTGAACATATATGCTGGTTTAACTTTTTTAAGAATGAGGCTCAATGTTTAAAAGTACTGTAACTGTGTAAATATTTCCCTTTGTAGACATCTTGTATTTTGTGAATCTTTTCAAACTTTTATTGTACAGTTGATAATGCCGTTCTGTTAATAAAGGTGAAACGTCCTGAAGCGAATTAGTTTATTTCGTATAAGTGGCCAGACCCAAGAACTATCTTAAACATAAAATGAACATATAAATTAATACATGTAATACTCAGTACAACCTATATGAAAATATTCTTGTTTTGAGTTTTCTTGGATAAATTAGAATTAGAATACAATACAAGTGTACAATATTATATCATTACTCGTGGGAACTGTATTTATTAAAATAAATTATTGTTAATATAACATTCAGTGTTGAGGGCATCTTGTTCTGTGTGGTATTCATTTTCCATTAGTGCTCTGCAAACATGAGTATTTTCGATACAACATTATTTTCGTTGTTTTGTAAACTTGTTAGTTTTCTTTTAATCCCTGTAATTCTTATTTTAACGATACCATTTATTTTATACAGATATTTTGTGTGGTTTATCGTCAAAGTGAGGTATAAGAATTTTTCTGTAATCTCTATATCGTCGTTATTATTATAACCTATTATTATATTATTGATTTTAAATAAAATTAGTTATTGTGTCCCTAAAATCTTTTGGAATCGAACGATTAAAAATCGTTCCTAAAAATCAAGATTTTGTTTTGTCTATTTTTGGCATTGACAAATTACTCATCTTCCACTTTGCTCCTATTTTTCATTATTATGTATGAAAAATAATAACAGAATTGAGATGAAACCTCTGTATAACATCAAAGAACTGAAAGAAGACGTATTATAAAGATTAATTTTCGTGTTTGACATTGACAGTTTATATTCATCATTGATCGTCTCCTTGCCATCTTACCATCATAAAGGTCTCCTTACCATCATGATCATAAACCGTATTTAAAGATTTAGCATTTTTTATTATTTATAATATAATAATAATAATGCGTGAAATAAGAAGTAGCCTTCCCAAAATTCAGCAGTAGAAAGTAAATTTATTTCTATATTTTATGACTTTTTATTGTTTATATTTTATTTTCAGATTTGGAAGTAAATATCGACTGATGCCTTCATTGGATGCATTAATGCTTAATGTTGATGAAGGACTAACAACCAGACATTTCTTAGTAATAATGAAAGGATTGTGTATTTACAACGGACACATCACCCTTGAGGAGTTCAAAGAAATTTTACTCAAGAAATACTTTAGTGCAGAAGGTAAGTTTGACAAATAATATTTTATAGTCATATAGGCGGAACCAGACCACTTCTAATGGAGGGGCAAAAGTACCATAAAGCTGATACCGTCGGAGACCGTCCGTGAAGCGCCACCATGGTTGGCGCGAGCGTAGAAAATTTTAAAAATTTATGGTGAAAACTTCTTTTTTAGACCCTTTTTATTAATATTTCGTAAAATTTTGCAGTTTTTTTCTAATATTTTTCACATTTTATTGTTTCCGATTAATTTTTCTGAATTTCGTTAATTTTTTCTTCCTTTTCGAAACCCAATGGGTGGGCAGCTGGCCCCCCCTGTCCCCCCTGAAGTCCGCCTATGTTTATAGTTGTCTAAACAGTATAATACTTTAACATTAATTTTATTTTCTGGGAGAGGCGTTAAAGATCTCTCCGGATCTATCATGCTCAAAAGGATTAGTTTGTGCGTTAGTGGATTCTTTGGGTTACACGGGATAAAAGTAAACTCCTAAACACACCAAAAAATGTCATAAACAAAAATTAAAATAACAAAATTTGTAACCCGTGTTACAGGGAAAATAGTTTTTGTAATTATTTCTCTAAAATTGTGTGTGTTTAAAAACTTCCTTTTATAATAAATAATAATTTGCCTGTCCAATCAAAATTGCTGAAAAGAAATGAACACTTTAGTACCTATATCAAGTAATATAACAGAATGGACATTTATTAAATTACTACATTTATTTTATATAAGTCAATATCTAAAGTTAATAAACAGAAAACTATATCTGAATTTCAGAACAAAAAATTATCTTGGAAATGGGGAAAGCTAAGTAATAGTAGGGAAGAAAAACCTCTCACTTTATAATGTCTGTTGTAACTAACCTTAAGATTTGTAATTGTTACATAATATATTCATTTTTAATATTATTTTCTTTCAGCTAATGGTGAAGAAAAACTAAATTTTGTCCCTACATCCCACTTTGGGATTCTATTCTACGATGTGTCCCGTGGCCCATTCAAAGTTGAAGATCACGTTCAAACTTTTCCTTTAGCCGGACCTGTAACTGAATCAGAAGTAACCGATTGGATATCGGTTAATAATACACTGTATGCAGAGGAAGGGACTCCTCTTTGGAAAATATATATCATCAATGATTTTGTACATAATCATCAAACAGAGGTATTATTTTCAATTTCAATATTTAATTAACACTGTATAAATAAATAAAAATTTAACCGTTCGGTACCTAGAGACAGGTATAGGGATTCCCATTATACGTAATTAATTCATTTCTCGAAGGCTATTGCAGATATTTACTTAATTCTTTCACTAATTGAAGCGCATAGAAGAATTCTATGCAGTCTCTAAACGGAAATCTCGATTATCGTAACCCAATTATTTTTAATGATTGGTTTTCCATGTCGCTTTTTTCAGTCAATTCATTTAAATATTTTTGCGCCGAAGTTTAAAATTATCTTGAAATTGGAGGTAGAGACGGCATAGAACTTTCAATTTTCTTTACATTAAAAGAAAAATCAGTCAAATATATTCATAAATAAGAAAGTTATGGAATAATTACGGAAAAAACTTTCAATCGCATTTGACCTTCACATGGGTCATTGTTGACCTTGCAAAAAGGTGAGATAAAATGGATTTATTGTACTGTCAATATAATATTCAGTCATATGGGTTACCTGTTATTATACAGTTTTTATTAATATTTCAAATTTCGGAAACTTCTATCTTCCCAAACACCCAATGGGGTAAATCGAGTACAACGAAATATGAGAAGGTTTTGTTTACTATTTTCTATACGTTAGAAACTAACAAAAGTAGAAATTATATTTGTAAAACAGTCCAACTACAATATTCTAAAAAACTGTAACCAGAAATGAGAAATTAAAATTAGGAATGTATTTCCAAAGCTTAAATATTCCTCCACGGTATCCTTGTTCCATCTGCAACCTATATACGTCTCTCTCGTATAACAACCCGTAACACCCAGGGGCACATGTTCTAATACAAAAGTGAGGAAGAATTCATTTAGTATTTTTATCAATCCAATCAAATTATTAAATATATTAATAATTTTAAAAAATTAATACTTTTTTCTTGGTTTGAAACATTGCATTTATTTTTCATCGTTTTTAAATTAATGATTATAAAATAATAGCGTTATTTCTTCATTCCTCGAAAATATAGAAAACAGAATTTTTTATTAATTGGGATGAAGTAAACAAAGGTGTTTTGCCCTTCACTGCACAATTTTAATAATAATTCCTTAAAGGGTTACCAGACCTAAATTGAATTTTCTTATTTAATGACAAAATATTAATCTTTTTAGAATAAATAATTATATTATTTTCCTTACCATCCAAAAATCACAGGTAGCTGAGATATGGGCCTTAGAAAATGTGTTGCAAGGTAGCAAGCAAACACGGTTGAAAACAAAACAACTGCTGATATCTCAATAAAATGGTTTTTCTGCCTATTTGTTGGGTCATTTTGACTTGTTTTTCTTTAAATAATTTACGTATTTTCGCGATACAGCGAAAGGAACATAAGTTGTCTTGTTTCAGGCCGTTTTATGCTACGGACTGATTGATACCTTCTAGCATTTCCATAAATCAAAATATCTCTTGATCGGTTGTGTCAAAAAATGTCAAACTTTTTTTTTAAGTTCTTTAAAAATGGAAAGTACAAGAAAACTACAGAAAATTGGAAATTTATTATCTGCAGGTCTGTCACCCTTTAATCTACGACCAGTTTCGGAGCATTACACTCCATCTTCAGGCAAATTAGGATCATTAATAAAATTATTGTAGATGCTGTACTCTCATTAAATGCAAAGGGAATGTTCCAGCGTTTTCCCTCTGCTTCCAACTCAACTTTAGTACTTTTTTATTTTTATTATTTCTCCTCTGTTTCTTAGGAAAATGATGAAAATCCAGAGAGGAAAACAGCGATTTTATGTTACATCCATCACAGTATTGGTGATGCAATGTCAGCGATGCAACATCTAATTTACAGATTATCGGAGGATACCGTATCCTTTAAAGTCCCACAAATATCTATACCAAGAACCGTTAGATACTTAAACGGAATTTACGGAATGCTTTCTTTATTCGAGAAAATAATTGAGAATGTTAGATTTTCGAAATTAAATTATTTCCGACGAGAAGATTACGTCCACGAACGGTTTTGTTGCGTTTCGAGAAAATTTCCAGCCAATATATTTCGTGAAATTAAGCAGAATTTTAAGACTAATATAATTTCCATAGCAGTGACAGCTATACTCGAAACTATGAATTTTTATAATAAAACGAATAATTATAATTCGGTGTCAACGGCTATCATGACGTTTTCAATTCTTACAAAAATTGCTGAAAGCGAAAATAAATTAGGCAACACTTCTGCGACATCTTTAGCGTTACCGTTACCCATTAACAATATACCAATTTTAAAAAGGCTTTCTTTAGTGACCAAAAAATTTGAAAAATCGAAAAACGATCCGTTTATATTCAGTGTCCCACTTTTTGGTAAATTGGCTGGTTGCTTACCAACGGGAATTTTTCAAATACCACAAAGAAGTAATCAGCAGAAGAAACCAGTACCAGCAACTTTTAATTTCACATCGGTACCAGGACCTCAAAGTGCATTTACCATTGGTGATTTAAAATACGATGATGGAATGTGTTGGGGTACACCATTAAGGAATTTAGGTGAGTTTTGCTATACCCTTTACAAAATCATAACTCATAAGGAGCTATTCTCGTTAGCTTAGTTTGATAGTTAAAGCTCCCTAACAAAGGGGTGGACAATAAAGTCACCGCCGTTTACCATTGTCAACAAAACTTTCTCCTGTCAAAATCGTCAATTCTCTAAAGTGGAATAGCTCTTTAAGATTTTGTATAGGGTATATAATTTATGTATACTTGCCTCGCGAACATAAGACCCAAATGTATTTAAGAAAATCATAAAAAAAAAAAAAAGTGACGATTTTGATAGGAGAAAGTATTGCATACAATAGTAAACAACAGCGGTCCTTTTGTCCACCCTTTTGTAACTTAGGGAATTAGAACTGTCAAACTGTGCTAACGAGAAATAGTTCTTATGTTTGCGTGCTTGGTATACTGTGATTCAGTTATTGGCTCATTGGGTTATACTGGATGAACGTAAACTCCTAAACGCACCAGAATGGTCTAAACAGGAATGAAAATAGCAAATTAATTCTCTAATAACTTATTTTTTTATAATAATTTGCCTGCCGAATAAAAATTACTGAAAAGAATAAAATACTTTCTTATACCCATGTCAAGTAAGAGTACAGAATAAACGATGATGAAATTACTACTTATTAATTTTATATAAGTCAGTAATTTAAAGTTAATAAAACGAATACTATATTTGAACTTAATAACAATAAATTAAACTGCTCTCTGCTGTGTGTAGGTTACTATGTTGGTAGATATAATCAATACTAATTCAAGCTGGAGAAATGTGGTATGAGATTAATTCTAATTTATACTCCTTGAAAGGTTATAATAAACCAATTAATTTTACTGACAGGTCATCGTTGTAATGCTTGTGCCTATTTTATTCGATCTAAAATAAGTTCTTTTAAACAAAAAAAACTTTGGATTATAATTATGTACAAAAAACTGCTGCAATGTTATTGTGAAACTTCGTACAAAATACATAAATAGCAATGTTGTTGCAAACGAAAGTCACACAGGAATGAAAGCAAATTGTACTTGGTGTAATTAATGACATGTATAACACATATTAATGACTTCTTTATTGTCAGATTTTTTTTTCTGGTTAATAGCATTACGAAAAATTATTATTAAAGGGACTGGACAATTTTCTACTTTTTGAATTCTGTTAATAGTATTTTCTATTGAATTTTTTGAAAAAAAAAAAAAAAAAAAAGAATGAACAAAATCGGTTAAGCCATTTTG
>JAQIWE010003846.1:0-11372 GCA_034698565.1 Campodea plusiochaeta | reverse complement strand
AACTACTTTCCATTCTGACCAATACTTTTTACTTTATTCATAAAAAATGAAATCGTGATTTAATGTTACTCTAATCTTTTTCCTAACGAAAATAACAACACGCGATCGTACATAGGCTAATGAATTATTCCCGTAATATTATACATGTCTGAATGCGTCTTTTTACGTAGATTTCAACGAGGTATTATAGTTCGTTATCGAACTTATAGATCGCTATTTATTATGAAAAATATCGGAATCTATTGAAATCTTTGCATCGCAAAAGTGCGATGCATGTTTTCATTTGTATCGCAAACTGCGATGCGATACCGCTTATTTTGCACACTGGTTTTCGTCAATTTTCGTAACAAAATACGGATTTCTGTTGACCTTAAAATTTCCTTGCCACCCAGGAATATTTATTCTGGCGACGCCACTGCTGAGTAATAAAAATGTGATCACTAACGAAAAAATTTGTATCAGCTATTTTTTAAAATACTTATAATAATTGCTGAAATCACAGCATATTTTGCTGCTAAATAAATATTACGTTATTAGTCACTATTCTTCATATAATATATTAATTATTAGACTACGTAATTATCTTTGACACAGACACTGAAGAAAATTTCATTATAAAAAATCTAGCTCGTAGGCCTACTGCAAAATAAACGCGAAAACTAAATAATTGTATCATCCTGACAGGTATGTGATACTACTTGCACCAAAAGTTAGGAATGATGATCATCGGCCATTATTGTTTACATTTCAGGTTATTAACCCTGTGCGTAAAATAATGTTTATAATAAAATTTGTTTGGAACTAGTTTGACCCAGTTTTTAGTTTGAATGAAATTTAAATGGCACAAAAGTTAAAAGTTTTCAATTGTAAATGAAAAGTTTAAAATATAGGTCAAGTGTAGACGGACGAATTTTTAAATGGATGAGTAAATTTTACGTAAAAAAGATCACGCTACTTTTTTTGTTTGTTTATTTAATATAGACATATTATACATCGTTGGAATTGTCTTGAAGAGTAGAATAAGAAAATGTAGAGAGTTTTTAAGTTTAAATTGAATATATTTTTTATGAAACAAATACTCTTTATCATATAAAATGTACAGAAAAATTAAAAATATATTTGGGATTATATCACGACAATTTTTTACGTGTGTGCATTTGGATGATCAGGTTAAATTCATACTGAATGATAAATAATCTTGATTCTTATTTATCAGGGGCGTCGCTACAGAAAATGGGAAAATGGGCGTCGCTACATTTTCTCTTGCCACCCCTTGCCCACCCCAAACTAAAATCAAGTTCAAGCAATATGAATGATTTCTTCTCTAAAATCGTTTCTTACTCATTATTTTTATGAATATATTATTAGCAGATTTTCAATAACAATCAACAAATCAATCTAAACATGTGTTGCAAAATCTTTATTCCCTCACACAAACTTCTTTATTCGTTTTTTGTGTTTTGATCTGTTTATTGCCACTGGGTAAAGTGTATGGCAATGACACACACGTTTTCATTGATTTGGTGGCCATCATCGTAATTAATACACATTTTTTTAGAAGTGTAATAATAAATTTAAACATTTGAAAAAAAATCTACATTCTAGACTTTTGTTTCTGGTTACGATGTTTTGAGTTATTAGTTGATTTTCTATCTATAATTGCAATAAATAAAACAGACGTATTTTAGTCATGGATGTATCGTAATTGTATCATCATTTTTTTAATTACTTTAAAAAAATCAATTTTAAGTTGCCCACCCTTAAAATAACTTTGTCACCCTTCTGCCACCCAAGGAATTATTTTGTAGCGACGCCACTGGAAAATACTGAAGATGCAATAAAAACATTGCTACGTCCCGGAGGCCGGAGTATAGACAAATAAAAACATTGACGAAGATTGTTATTTTAGCTAGGCTAGCTGTGGTACCTGTGGACTGATTTTTTTTTTAATAAACGAAAAAAAGGGATTTTTTTTTTAAAATTCTAAACAAATTTGTCAAAAAAACGTTTGATTCACTTATCTAATCTAGATATATATAGGCCTAATATATTGCTGATCGTTCAATTATCTTTTATAAAGACTTTGCACATAATTAAAAAATAATGTGGAAAATGGCATGAGATCATATGATATTTTCTTGGCGCACTCGGTCGATTTCTATAGGGGCAGGTGGGCGATTTCATTTTGGCGTAGGTGGACTATATGATTTGAATTGCTGCCTTTAGCCCTTTACTGGATGTAAGATTAATACGGTTTACGATAACGCCTTTGAAAACGACTATGGGCATTAAATGTGATTAAACCTGTATTTTTTTCAGCAGGAAGACATCTTTTCCAACACACATATCCCGTTTTACTTCATTTGGTCTCTATTGTACTCGCTATCCCAAGAGACCGTTAAGCTGTGTTGGAAAATATGACTTCCCGCTGGAAAAAAATATCATTTTAACTATTAGACTGACAGAATTTGATTCAGGACTGACTAACACGGGTGTACACCTGACCAAACCCTCGGGAAACGGTGCTGTGCAGAAATAAACAAAAATCCGGTTAAATAGACCTAGGTGTTGCTGATATTACAATTTTACTATACGGAATCAAAGACGGTTTTAGAATTTTCATAAGGAAGGGGCTCATAAAAGAACGAATTTTTACTTTTTTATGCACCAAACTGCAATAGGCCTATTTCGAATATTTTTAAGAATATGTGCTGAAAATTTTAATGAAAAAGAAATAATTAAAAGAAAATCTTGCATACTTTAACGGAAAATCGCATTATCACGTTTTCATCTGTACACTGGAACATGTTTATTCCCGACTCTTCGGGTATTTTTTTTTTTTTTTGTCAAATAGTAAAACCCTCTACGCTAAGATGACCGATTGGAACGTAAAGCAGAAGCAGATCCAGACAGGCGCGGACGACGGACTTGAGTGTCATGAAACAAGGAGTACGGCAATACACATAAAATAATAAAACTAAAATAATAATAATAATAAAATGTGGTTAACTTTCACAAAATATCAGTAGAAATTACCTAAAATAGTGAGTTTTGAACTATATTGTCAAACTTGTCTTCGCTCGCGCCAAACATGGTGTCAGGGCCGTAGCGACGTTTTGAGGGGTCCTGGGGCAAGATACAATTTCGAGACCCCTATATCGTATAATACTCGAAAAAAAAAGGAAGAGCGTTGCAGACCGACATGAAGTGCCACCATGGGTGGTTCGAGCGTAGAAACTAGAAAGTTATGAAGAAAACTTCCCATTCTGGATCATTTTAACATTTTTCCTGTAATACCTGTAAACCTGTAATATTTTTCAGCATGACGTCCCATTTTCCAACACAAAAGTTCCGTTTCACTTTCTTTGTTCTCTATTGTAGGCCTACATGGGACCTTTAATGTGTGTTGGAAATCGCGACTTCCCGCTGAAAAATAATGGGCCTTTAACGTTTTGATAATATAATAACTATTTATATTAAAAGTTTTCATTTTAGCTTCAAAGTTTTCTATAGTTTACATATTGTCTTGGTTACAGTATACAAATACTTCAACACTAATAATCACAAAATGAAATTATTTCGATAATATTTCAATTCTGTTTCCATTTAGGGGCCCCTAAATTCCTGAATCTGGAGCTCTTCTATTTAAGATATTAATTTGGTTCTCGCCACTTTTAAATACAATTCATCCTCGTAATATAGATTCTATAAAATATTGTAGCAGAAAGAGTTTTGTAAAATTTAATCATTTGGAGCCCCAAAGTGTGTATAAAAAAATAAAAATGAAGAATATCCTTGGAATTTTATAGGTAACTGAAAGTACCTCTGATTATATTAACTACACTATATAGGGTTGACAGCTTGACACAATTAATATAAATTATGTATTAATCAATGCTATTGCTATTGTTCCAATATTATTTTGATTGTTATATTCATGTTATGAAAATAAGAAAATATAATTGGAATTTTTTTTTTCTCTCATGCCCAGGCGGTTGCTACGGCCCTGCATAGTGTCGCTGTCCCTTCGCGGACGGTCTGTGACGCTATCGGTTTGCACTAACCTCGAAATTTTCCCCTTTCTGGATCCGCGTCTGTCAAGACACGCATTTTTGTGTAAGTTGTGATATAATAACTGCACGAACGGTCATAATAAAGGTTTATCATCTTATACAAAAAAAATCATCATCAAGAGATTCTAGACAGAATGTTACCGTCCGTCACGAGGGGCGAACCACTCGTGAACATCGGTATAGTGGTGTACACATATCTTGAACACCGCATGAACATCGATGAATACCGTGAACATCGATGAACCCACTGCTGAACATCGATGGACACCGGTGTACAAATTTTTGACAGTGGTTCGCCCCTCTGTCCGGCATTTTTAGGAAGCAGGATGGAGTATTTGTTTTCTTTTACTTTTATATATACACTTATATAGCACAATTTACCAAAACGGCTGATCGTATTGTAAACAATAGGTTCCAAAACAATATTCCTCACTCAGAGTATTGATAACAAACCACCAATTCAACGTAATTATAAATCCCACCAGCACCCATTGATAAAAACCACCCACCCATACACCGTATCTTCTACCACAATCATGAATGAAGTGTGTGGAGTTGACAGTACCGCCCCCTTCCCCCTCCCCCTGGGGTGTAAGGGAGGGTATGAGAAAGGGGTGGAGAACGTGGGGGGCAGACCAGGGTGGGGTAAGTATTATTGTACCATCCCAGTCACGTGGAGGGAGCAACATCATCCCAGATGGTCCATATATACAATGGTGGACACCGTCTTATCAATGAAAGTACGAGTAACTATTTTGTTTACTATGTATTGTTTACTACGGGTTCGTTGACCTTCATTCATTACTTTTTTTAAACTTGATTCTTTCACTGTGAGAAGTTTCGTAACATTTCAATCAGACTGGAATGGTTGCTGATGATGATTTGTGTGATCTGCATTAATTAGGTCACTTTGTTATTTATAGGTCAGGGTTCATTATAGGTCATACGAGGTCATAGGTCTTATTATTAAACTTGTGCATGTAGGCTTTTAATATGCCTATACTGCTTGAATGTACAATTATAAAATCATTTTAATGTTAAAACACTAACTTGCTGATATAAATAATAATAGCCTATATTATATAAAATTATTTTTAGGATTAAAAAAGAATTTTGATTATAGTAATGATACTAATGTACGATTGTTACAATCTTACAAAAAGATTTTAATTATTGCAAAAAGGAAAAAAAACGACAATCTAACAAAACAAACAATGCGCGACGGAGCTATATAAATATTCAAACTGTTACATCATAACACGACTGTAATAATAGTTTTACGACTTTTAACGCTTCGTTTATTATTGTTCCCTTCACTTTAAATCTCAAGGGATGCTACAACGAGGGATGAAAAGTAAAACCACTCGAAATATGCATTATTGAATCCTATAGCCATTAACGAATGTGGTTGCATTTGTACTATATAAAAGCATCATTGTTTTTCTCTTGTGGATTAAAGTAGGGAATTATATTGATTTTTCAGCAGGAGGTTCCCATCAGAATATTCCCACTCATTATATCGTGTAACGGTAAGAATTCAACCGAGGGGCTGCGCACTCAAAAAAAAGTTGTACACCTGATTTCGATTTCGTTTGATTTCGCTGATTTCGCTTGATTTCGCATCAATAAAAGTTTTTGTGAAATCCAGCGAAATCAAACGAAATCAAGCGAAATCAAGCAAAATCAAGCGAAATCATGCGAAATCACGCGAAATCATGCGAAATAAAGCGAAATGATTTCGCTTGATTTCGCGTGATTTCGCAGGATTTCACATGATTTCGCTTGATTTCGCCGAACTTTGTACACTGATTTCGCAAGTGCGCAACCCCTCGAATTCAACGTTTTGTTTCGTTTAGGATTTCATACATTTAACTTATTTGCTAACTATTTACTAGCATGCTAATCCCTGCTTCTTGTCTGATGAGAACATAAACTGTTATGACGCAATTTGTTTGATGGTATATTTGTTTCCGTTATTACTTTCTAAACAGCTAGATGACTTCGTTTCGTGACTCAAAATTTGTTATTTGGTCATTTCATTTGGTTTTTAGAATGAATATAAAATTAATGTATCCTTCAAGATAACACTAATATGTGAATATACAGTTGATGAGGAGAAGATTTGATCAGTAATGACCGATAATTATTTGAAAGTCAATCCAGCAACTCGCCTGAAATAACCTTTGACCCTTTAGGAACAAAATAAAACTATTTAGATTTTGTTACGATGAATTGCAAGTGGTCGAGGGACTCCAAAGAAAATATTTATTATTAATTGTAACATGTCATATAGGCCCTATTATATTATTGTGATCTTGTAAGCCCTATTTTGATTTCCTATTTATAGAAATTATGTGAATTTGCAAAACTAATATTCAAGGTCATCACATGATATGTAATGTAATCACAATCGAAGAAATAAAAAATTATGTGTAATCAGTAATGACGTCATGAAATATAATTACCCCCCCCCCCCCTCCATTTACGTCGGCCGATGTTAATCCGCATTTCAAGGTGAAATCGACCCAGTAAATAATTATACATAGATTGATAAACAATACTGCTTATCACTCACACGTGTCTCATTCCCGCGTTTCCACCCTGCTACCCGCCCCCTCATCGCTACAGTATGGGCGCGAACCGGACGTCTATGGGAGGGCTGCAAGATCAAATTTAGGTCTCTCGCCAGGGTCGGAGCCTTGATGCAGCTGCCAATCAGTTCCACATAACGGAGCGACGCTGTACACACTTCGGCCTACGCATATCTCCTCCCATTTCAATGGTATTACGACACGCCCAAAGTAGTCCCACGGAATTATTAATGAAACATTGTTATGAATGGAGATGAGTTGTTGGTGTAATTGTGTTTGTTTATTTTAAGTTGTGAATGAATTTAATTCATTGGATGTTTTGGGTCTGTTGTGTGAATGAGCAAAATCAATGAAGCGGACGAACATGGAATTGGACAGGTCGCTTCTTCCCACTTTCAGATGCCAACATGAAAGAAATAGGAATTTCCATGGGAAATTACTAAATTTCGTTTATGAATGATTAAACACAGTAAACAAATGCTACTCAACTAAAATAAGTTTTTCGTTAAATATCTATGTATGCAACGTTCCAAATAATCAGAAAATGTAAAAAATAAAGAATAGAGATGTGGAGTGGCGTGATAAATGAAAATGTTTTAAAACGTAAAATCACTTGAATGTGATGTTTGAGGAACTCAGCTATACTGATATTATGATAATATATTTTTGTAGCACATCTACTTGATTGTGAAGCCTATCTTTATATAAAATAAATATTCTCCGTCTCTTGTAGAATACGTGCACAGTTCTACATGCATTGTGCGTGGTTATATTGGTACGCTTGCACCCGCCCTACTCTTCCCTCCCCATTTGGAGAGTGCTTCAGCCCTAAAGAAGTAGAATTTGTGACCTGTCTCCAACTTTTATGATGGGAAAGTTATTCCGATAGACTTTTTTCGAGCTGGTATCGACGACGAATTATGTCTGCAGCCTCAAACACTGCGCAAAACAAGCAACAGGAATATATACTACCAAACGCACCAAATCAGGTAAATAAAACTTTATTTTAGGGTCGTCTTTCATAATGAAGCCACGCCTTTTCTTTCGTAGCAGGAAACAGCACAGCCGTCACCTCTCGCTCTCTTAGCCGCAACCTGTAGCAAAATTGGACATCAACAACAACAGCAGCAGATACAGGAAAGTCATCAGGAAAACGGAACTATTCGTGTTATTAGTGCCAGTGAAGCCTCTGCCACAGCTGTGAGCCAACAGTTGCAAGTGGCACAGTTGCAAAATTATATACCGCTTCAACATACAGTCGTCACAAGTTCAGATTTGGCAACAACGCAAGTGAAAGCAGCTCCAACTGTACTCAGTGTACAGGGCTTACCTGCACAGTATTTACAGGTAAAACACCAGCTCTGTTCATACTACACCTTGTTGATTTTTGTGCATGTGTTGTGTTGTTCTTATTGTGAAATGAAGACCCTTTTCTGGGCTGGCCCCGCCCATTGCCATAAAAAGCCGCGCCCTAGAGGATTGTCACAAATTTAAAACCGAAATTCTTTCTCGAAAGAGAAAGTGGGTGGTCCGAGGATGCAGGCTGGCCACGAGGAAGATAGTGTAAACATTGAGGATGAAACGGTATGAATTACCCATTCATTTACATTCATAAACATTTTCTTACTCAATACTCTATTTGTAGTTTCATTAATTTTGTCAATTCATTGATAAGTGAAAGTACTACGGGGTTAATGAACTAGAAATCTTACGAATTTCGTTCTTCACTCTCAGTACGTGTGAAAAGTAGGTCGTTTGGGACATCGCAATGTGAATCATCTGGAGATCTAAAAGTTTATACTTCCATCTTACTTCTTAATTTTAATTAATAACATTCATAGTAACCTCTAAGATACATTAACTTCGTGTTCCTTATTTATTTATTAATTTATCTTTTCGTTCGTCATTCGATAAATAAGCCAGCATGGAGTCGTCATTCTTCATAGATGGCCTTGAATTTATTATTGACATTTTTATCAATGTAGCAACAATTTTCTGAGTTGTAATAGACAAACACAAGTAGAATGATTTAACAGATGTGGAATAGGAAAGTCCTTCATGTCCTTCAAATAAAATATTTATAAATAGGCTATTCTTTTTCTTTAAAAGTAAAACAATACCACATTCAATATTATTATTTGATATTGTTAATCTGTTAATGATGATATGATAGGCTATTAAAATTGTATGTTGTTTCTCAAAATATTTTTAATGATAAATGGAATACTAAATTTAATATAGGCTTATTTCCTAAACCTTTCATTGATAACTTTCTCTTTTTTATCATTAACTGATAATCAGCTAATGTACATTTTGAAGTAAAACTTATGTTCCAGCGGAACGCCCTCTTTTCCAACACAGCTTAACTGTTTCTATAGGGAAAGCGAGTATAATAGGGAACAAAGAAAGTAAAACGGGATATGTGTGTTGGAAAAGATGGCTTCCGACTGGAAACAAATACAGGTTTAAAAGTAATACCATTGGAATGGTAGGCTATTAATAATATTAACATTGTTGTTGATCTGTAACCATGAACAGCAGTTTGGGATTTACGGAGAGTTGGAGATTTTCTTCACCAAATTCATTTTCTATTCCCACTTTCATATTTATTATTAGAAAATTTTGGAAATCATATAATTATGATTCTACGTTTTGTTTTTGAAGTCAGAACTCTGAGTAAGTTATAGGCCGTATCAAATAATCCATCCAGTAGTTGCTGCACAGTGAAGTTTCAAAATTATGAAAATTCCCAATTCATCATAAAACCTACCGTAGTAAGATGAAGTTTTCTTATTAAAGAAACAGTCTTTATTGAAAGTACACAGGCACATACCCTTGGTACAAAGGTTTTTTTATTTGAATTAGCATTTATAATCCTATTTTTTAAACACCTAATAATACAAATTGTCAGCATTTCTGTCAAAAGTCAAGTTTTCTGCAAGTACAACACAAATTGTATGTGGGTACAGTAAACCTTTTCAGCGCAATACAAAAATCCTTATATTGTGATCTCAATATTGACTAAAATTACTTAAAAATAGTAAATCTATTGCCTATTTTATCTACATTAGCATCTACAACAATGCACACTTTCTCTTCCCCCTAACACACGGTGAGGGAAGATGGGGATCACAAAAAAAACTTCGCATTTCTGAAGAATTCGAACTGTAATAAAGCGTAAAATAATGTAAATTTGATGACCTAGTAACTTTCTAAGAATACAAATTATTTACTGATGTTGATTTCAGTAATAAATATTTTAGAATCAATGCAATTACAATTATTTTCTTTCCTTCGTCTACAGGCTCAGACGGCTCATCAGATTTTAGCCACGGCGCAGAGTAACGGTGTAGCCACAGCCTACAATGTGCTCCCCCAGGGTGCAGCACAAGTAGCTGTGGAAGGACAAAATGGTGCAGAAGCCATATTCATACCAACTGGAGCCGGCCAACAGACAATACAAATTGCTGGAGGTGGACAGGCTTTTATGACACCCACAGGGCAAATCATCAGGGCCCAACCAGCTGGAGTCATACCCGCCAACATGCTACAGAGTGTGGGTGGTCAAACAGTAACTGTTGCCAACTCAGGACAGAATGTTACCGTCCGTCCTGGTACCGTTCCTCAGATGGTACAGTTTCCAATCCAGCAGAGTATACCGGTACAAGTACCCATCTCAACAAGTAATGGTCAGACAGTGTATCAAACCATACATATACCAGTGCAGACGATAGCTACAGCTTACCCCAATGTAATACAAACAAATGGAGGTGCACAGACTGTACATGTTATACCAAATATATCGCAGGTACAGTATGTAAGATATATATCATATTATAAGTGTAAAAACTATTTATATTCTTTAAAGTCTGTTCAGCTGCAAAGTTTACTTTTATCATTAACAATCAAATCTAAATATTGTCATAAAGGAATTTCCTTAAAACTCACTGTTCCAAGGCAAAAACAAATTTTTATCTTGCCTGATCTCACTTCGATTGTTTTTACCTCTGCTAGTGGGCACACTATGTAGGCCTGTTGTACTTTTGAAGAAAAATTTTTGCTTATTGAAATTGTTCTTGTTTACTGAGTTTTAAAAGCTAAAAGTTGCTTGAAGCTTCACTTCAAATGGGAAAAGAATGATAAAATTCATCGAATAAAAAATCTGTTTGTAGGCAGTAAAGTATGTACGCCTAATAGTCTTAAATCCAATAGTAAAAGGTTGTCTGAATTTTTGTTTCTTTTTGATTCAATTTTTTTCTTACGATGACTACTGTGTCCACATAATCTAAAAGCAATTTAAAAAAAACACAGTCATAATAATAATAACTTTTATTTTTTACCTTTCAGACTAGAGCCTATGAGTACAAAAGTTTATAACTTACAGTCTTTTTAGTAGTACACAATTTCATAAAAAAAATTTAAACAGTTATTCGAATTCATAAATATCAAGGTCATTATAATCATTTTGGATACAAAGTTATATATACAGGGTGTCCCACAAATATCAGTCCCCTTGAATATCTCCTGAAATATGAATTTTAGAATATTAGTTTAAATTGCAAAGTTGTAGTGAAAATTCTGAATTTTCAGATGCCGCAGTTTGTTTCACTGTAAAAACACTGTGGAGTGATCCAACGATGCCAAATTTCTTAAAATAATAGGGAACAGCCATCTTGTCTGTGGACAAAGTTGCAGAGCTTGAAATTTC
>JAQIWE010003845.1:0-11372 GCA_034698565.1 Campodea plusiochaeta | reverse complement strand
TTTTAGCTGATGATGAGATCGTCATATCCGGTATTGCAGTTCGACTTCCGGAATCCGATAATATGGAAGAGTTCAAAGAGAACCTTTTCAACAAGATAGACATGGTCACAGTAAATGACAAGCGTTGGCCCAAAGGTAATAATTACCCCCAAAATCTTAAAAAAGTTCTTTTTTAACTTATTTACCACTTAATATAAAAAAATTCAAATGAAATAAAAATGATAAGAAATTAAGTAGTGATAAACGAATTATAGCAAACGAAAACGATTTTTTATTTGTCTAAATTTAGATTATGAAGTTTCCTCTGAAAACTAAGAGAAATAATACAAATAATACTGCAACGACATAAAATAAAAATGTGTAATAACTTTGTTTAATTTTCATACCTTCCTCCTCAGGTATTTTCGGTATCCCTGAAAGAAATGGTCTCATCAAGGATCTTAGTAAATTCGATGCCCCATTTTTCGGAGTTCACCCAAAGCAAGCTGACGCCATGGACCCCCAATTGAGAAACTACTTGGAACTTACTCATGAATGTATTGTTGACGCTGGGGTCAACCCAACTACTATAAGAGGTCAAAATATTGGTGTTTACATGGGATCTTCAAACAGTGACACAGCTGAAATGTTATCCATGGATCCAGACAACAGTACTGGTTATGTTATGACTGGGTGCCAGAAGGGAATGTTTGCAAACAGAGTATCATTCACCTTTGATTTCAACGGTTAGTTTATATTCAGATCAATAAATAATGTTGTCATTAAATACCTTAATCATTCTGTATTAGACATAGATTCACTTATTGATTTTTATAATACTAGATTAAATAACAATATGAGTTATTTGATTTTATTCATTAGGAATGTGTATATCACAATATGAAATCAAACATATGAAGAGTCAGACTCGATAGCACCGTTTTTCATACAATTTATAGCTTTCTTGCTCTTAAGTCATTTATGTAAAAAAGTTTCTAAGTACATTTCATTTTAACGCTCCTTTTCTTCTTGATTTAAAATTTCGCAATAATATTTTAAACTCTATTTCTCTTTCAATCAATGTCCCAAAAAATCTCACTATTTTATTTTTATTTCTTTCAGGTCCTAGCTTCCCTATCGATACAGCTTGCTCTTCTAGTCTTCTCGCTCTGCAACAAGCAGTCCTTGGTTTGAGAACAGGTCAATGTGATTCCGCCATTGTTGGTGGATCAAGTTGTCATTTGAAGCCACATCTTTCACTTCAGTTCAACCGTCTCAGTATGTTGTCACCAGATGGCAGTTGCAAGGCTTTTGACGAATCAGGTTGGTACAAATTCTAATTATTACTACAAATTTGAAATTTCCTGAAATACATTTTTCTATTAAATGAATTAGGATGTTACAGAAATAATAATATCACCAACTTTTTACTACTTCCTTCACTGCTTAATTCTAATTATAAGAACAATGTTTTGTGCATTATCATCAATTCTGATTTTTGACTTGTAACGCTGATGTAAACAGCAGATTAAACTAATTTTAATATAATGCAGCTTTATTTTAACAAGCAATATTTAAAAGTATTTTATTTTTCCTCAGGTAATGGATACGTCCGTAGTGAAGCCATCATTTGTATGTTCCTTCAGAGAGCCAGCATTGCAAAGAGAAATTATGCCACTGTTATTCACAGCAAAGCTAACACTGATGGATACAAAGAAGCCGGTGTGACATTCCCCTCTGGTGCCATGCAGAAGAAACTACTTTTGGAAATCTATGATGAAGCCGGAATTAACCCAGCTGATGTATCTTACGTTGAAGCCCATGGTACCGGAACCCAAGCTGGTGACCCACAAGAAATTGGTTGCATTTCTGATGTTTTCTGCAAGGACAGACGTGGACCATTGAAGATTGGATCCGTCAAATCGAACATGGGACATTCTGAACCTGCCTCTGGTCTCTGCGGCGTTGCCAAATTACTTATCGCCATGGAAGAAGGAAAGATCCCACCAAATCTCCATTACAAGAATCCAAATCCAAAAATTCCAGCGCTTAGTGACGGGAGATTACATGTTATCTCGGAAGCCACCGATTGGGAAGGAGGACTTGCTGCAGTAAATTCATTTGGTTTCGGTGGTAGTAACGCTCATGTTATTCTTCGATCCAATCAGAAGTCAAAGAATAAGGTCATTGATAGTAACATTCCAGTTGTTATTCCTGCTTCAGGAAGAACTGAGGAAGCAGTGAATGCTCTCTTAGACAAAGCCGATGCTGAACACGATGATCCTGAATTCGTCGCACTCTTACATGAACTTATCAAACAAAACATTCCAGGACATAACTACAGAGGTTACACCGTTGTAAAGGGAGACAAGAAATCCCGCCAAGTAGAACGTCTTGACGCCGACAAGCCCCCAGTATGGTTTGTTTGCTCCGGAATGGGATCACAGTATATTGGAATGGGTAAAACCTTACTTCAATTCAAAGTATTCGATGACAGCATTCGCAGAAGCGCTGAACTTCTGAAACCACTGGGCATTGATCTATACAAACTCATCCTTGAAGGAGAAGCAAGCACATTCGACAATGTTCAAAACTCTTTCGTCGCCATTGCCAGCATGCAAGTTGCCTTGGTTGATCTTCTCTCTTCTGTTGGAGTACATCCAGATGGTATTGTTGGTCACTCCGTAGGAGAAGTTGCCTGTGCATATGTTGATGGAACCATCACTGCAGAACAAGCTGTACTCATCGCCTACTGGAGAGGACAATCAATCAAGGATGCAAAGATCTCCAACGCATCCATGGCATCAATTGGTAAGAAAAAAAAAATCATTCATTCTTTCAACAAAATACATAATTTCTTAACTTGTAAAATAAATATTTATCATGTTTTGTCAGTGCATCTTTATAGAATTTTATAACTCGCAAATATCTTATTTACAAAATAATGCGCATATAAAGTTTAGTGTTATCAATCGTATACTTCTTAAGAGCATTCGATAACGTAAAATATTACCATCTTATTAGTATATGAAGTATATTTTACTCAAAAGGATCTCTTAATAAATATACTATGTTCATAATTACTACACTAAGACATCATATTTCGATGCATAATAAAATGCTAAAACAGCGTAATTAATATCCAAATTTCCTTTTAGGTCTTGGTTACGAAGATGCTAAGCAACGTGTACCAAAAGACATCGAAATCGCCTGTCACAACTCAGCAGATAACGTCAGTATTTCAGGACCAACTCCATCTATTCAGAAGTTCGTCGAAGAACTTAAAGCAGAAAACATCTTCGCTAAGGAAGTTGCCAGCTCCGGATGCCCATTCCACAGCAGCTACATGGCACCAGCCGGACCAAAACTCAGAGAAGCTCTCAAAAAGGTGAATAGAGAATATTGAAATTTGAGAGAAACATAATAACGACAAAAACAAAGTTGCAAATCAATAACCATTCAAATTTAGTTAAAATATTATTTCTGTTACCAAACTTGGAACTGATACAACTTTCAAATAATTGCTTAAACTAATTCCTGAGTATCAAAAGGAAAAAACAAAATATTACATTTTATCACTGTAGAGTCCTAATTGTTATATTTTATCTCTTTCAGATCATTCCAAATCCAAAAGCCCGATCTAGCAAATGGGTCAGCTCCAGCATCCCAGAAGAGAAATGGGGAACTCCACTCGCTCAACAATCTTCTGTTGATTACCATGTCAACAATCTTTTATCACCAGTTCTTTTCCACGAAGCTTTATCTAAAGTTCCAGAGAACGCAGTCGTTCTTGAGATTGCACCACATTGTCTCTTACAAGCTCTCCTGAAGAGATCCCTTCCATCATGCACTAATATTGGTTTGTTGAAGAGAGGAAATCCTGATAATGCTGAATTCTTCTTACAAGCTCTCGGAAAGTAAGTACAGCAGTTTATGAAATCTAATATTTTATTATAAATGATAATTTATAATATACATTCCTTTACAAGCTTCTAATAGTTTAATTTAAACTAATGGAAGCAATAATTTTCAACACATTCGTCATTTTTACAGTTAATCCATAGAATTAGAAATATGTAAAGTAAAAACTAACATGAGCGTAATATCACTTGTTACTAGAAAAGTACATTTATCTTTCTTATTCACTACAAAATTATTAATTGGCCATGAGTTAGTACAATCTCAGCAATATACAAAAAATAACTAAATGTTCATTTCTGATATTCCTATTTTCATTTTCAGAATCTACATGGCTGGTGGTGCTCCAAATGTGGCTGCAATCTACCCAGAAGTGAAATTCCCAGTATCAAAGGGAACTCCAATGATTGCTCCTAGCATCAAGTGGGATCACTCCGTCAGCTGGACTGTAGCAGACTTCCATAAATATGGCGGCAGCAAGGCAGGACAAAGTGTTATTGAAGTGAATGTCAACGAGGAACAAGACAAGTATTATGTTGGACATACCATCGATGGCAGAGTTATCTTCCCAGCAACTGGCTATCTGGTGAGTTAATTTCTAACATAATGAATTAATACGTAATTATTCTCCTTCTTAAGGAATTTTGTAACTAACTGTTTATTATTTTTTTATTTCAGTGCCTTGTATGGAAAGCATTTGCCAAGAAACTTAACAAAATGCAAGAAGAATTACCAGTGGTATTCGAAAACGTAAACCTTCACAGAGCAACACTTTTACCAAAGGAGGGTAGCATCAAATTCTTAGTTAACATTCTCGAAGGAACTGGTGATTTTGAGATCTTCGAAAGTGGCTCAGTCGCTGTGAGTGGTAGAATAACAACTCCAGAAGATGTTGAAAAGGAATTTTTGCCAGAATTGAATGTTAAACCACCAAAGTCCGATCAACTTCCACTTGTAAAGAATGACATCTACAAGGAATTGAGACTCCGTGGTTACGACTACAAAGGTGTATTTCAAGGTATTACAGAAGCAGATAACTATGGTGTTACAGGAAAACTGAAGTGGGAGAATAACTGGGTTAGCTTCATCGACACGATGCTGCAGTTCTCTATCCTTTCAAACGAACATAGAGCCCTGTACCTTCCAGTAAGACTGGGAAAAATCATTATCGATCCAAAGAAACATCTTGAAGTCGCCGCTAATGCCGTCGAATCAGAAGTCCCAGTGAGCACTGACAAGTACATTAACGTAGTCAAGTCTGGTGGAGTTGAAATGAGAGCAATGAAGGCCAACTTGGCACCAAGAGGCTCAAGACAAAGTGCACCAACATTAGAACAATACAAATATATTAATTATTCTGAAACGTCCAATGAAAGTGAGGAAGCCGCGACCAGAGTTCTTGTTGATGTTGTAGTAGAAAACAGCGCTGGATACAAAGTGAAGGTTTTGGAGGTCTATGATGAAGCAGCGTCCACTTCAGAAACACTAGCTGTCAATGTTATTGATATCATTGAAGGACAACCAATGCTTCATGTAAGTTTACAACATTTCAAAAAATATTTACAAGGAGTATTATTACATAGTATGCTTTAATTCATTTTATTGTATTTGATACATTTTAAATTTTGAGCAATATGAAGTAAGATATTCTGAAAATCCAATCACATTTAGTTATAATATGAATAATTGAGTAGTACACATCATTGCAATTACTGTATTGTTACTCATTACTCAGCACATATTTGTAAAGTTATGCTCTACTAAATTTAACTAAACATGCATATAACAATAACATTGTCTTTCCTCAGGTTGACTACACCGTTGTTTCTAAATCAGCTGATAGTGTACCAAGCAGAAGTGTTGTTGAAGAAAAGGGAGCAACTTTTGTTGAGAAGGACATCTCTCAATCTGCTTTTGACTCCAGTTATCATCTCGTAACCGCTACCAATGCTGCCAACAAACCAGAAGTCCTTGCAAACATCGCTGCTTCAGTCAGAGATGGTGGTTTCGTATTACTTCGTGAAGCAGTCAAACCAGTACAAAATCCATTCCAGAAGGAAGGTCTCGAACTTGTAGCTACTCGAGCCGCAGATGAGAAAACATTCTTACTCTACAGAAAAGTTGAGCAATCCGATTCTTATAAAGTAATCAACATCACATACAAAAACTTCAGTTGGGTTGAAGATGTAAAGGCTGCTCTTGCTGATGCTGCACAGAATGGACCAAGACTACTACTCGTTTCACAGGAAGGACCAATTAACGGCATCCAGGGACTCGTCAACTGTTTGAAACAAGAACCAGGTGGTAACAAACTGAGATCTGTATTCGTTACTGACAATTCATTCCCAGTATTCAATTTGCAAGAAAAGGTGTACCAAGACCAACTGAAGAAGGACCTTCTAAGCAATGTGGCCAGAAATGGACAATGGGGTTCTTATAGACATTTACCGTTCAACTATGGACAAGACTTGAACACATTAAATGTAGAACATGCATACATCAATACCTTAACTCGTGGTGATCTCTCAAGCCTGAAGTGGATTGAAAGTGACTTGAAGTATTATAATCCTGAAAGACATCCAGGGCAAGAATTATGTCAAGTCTATTACGCTCCATTGAACTTCAGAGATATTATGTTGGCCACTGGAAAGCTTCCTCCAGATGCACTTCCAGGAAACTTGGCAGCAAAGGATTGTGTACTTGGTCTTGAATTCACTGGAAGAAATGAAGCTGGTAAACGTGTGATGGGTCTCGTTGCAGCTAATGGTCTCGCTACATCAGTTCTTGCCGATCCTGATCTCCTGTGGGAAGTACCTGAATCCTGGACTCTTGAGCAAGCCTCCAGTGTACCAGTTGTATATGCCACTGCTTACTGCGCTTTAGTTCTCAGAGGTAAAATGCGAAAAGGAGAATCAGTCCTCATCCATTCTGGAAGTGGAGGTGTTGGTCAAGCAGCTATTTCTATCGCCCTTCACATGGGATGCACTGTATATACCACTGTCGGATCAACTGAAAAACGTGAATTCCTCAAGAAGAGATTCCCACAACTTACTGATGCCAACTTCGCCAATTCCCGTGACTCAAGCTTTGAACAACATGTCATGAGACAGAGTAGAGGAAGAGGAGTTGATTTGGTACTGAACTCATTGTCAGAAGAAAAGTTGCAGGCTAGTGTTCGTTGTTTGGCTCAACATGGACGCTTCTTGGAGATTGGGAAATACGATTTGTCAAACAATGCTCCTTTAGGTATGTTTAATGAAATCATTTTCTCACAACTATCGTAAACTGTTCAATTGAATATACACGAAGAACATTTTAACATTTCTTACTTTGAATGTGAAAAAGTTTTCATAATTTTTCTGATTTCAAAATATAACTAAACTGATATTTTCTGCTTTTGTTAATGAATATAATTTTAATTTAACAGGTATGGCTGTGTTCCTTAAAAATGTTACATTCCATGGTGTACTTCTTGATGCACTCTTTGATGGAAACAAGGATGATAAGCAAGAACTTGTGAAACTTGTTGCTGATGGTATAAAGAGCGGAGCCGTAACTCCACTACCAGTCACTGTATTCTCAGAGACGCAAATTGAAGAAGCATTCAGGTAATTTAACAAAACTTTTGATCTGAAATTCAAATGATCTTAGAATTAATTTTTCAATTCATCTAAAAGGAAATCACTTCCATCACTGACTGAGTAATGTATAGTAACATCTCACTTTTTTACTTCCAGATTCATGGCAACAGGTAAACATATTGGTAAAGTTATTCTCCGTATTCGTGATGAAGAAAAACCAAAGACTGCCCCAGTCCGCAAGACTGTTCAGGCAATTGCAAAGACATACTTAGACCCTGAGAAGGTTTACATCCTTGTTGGTGGTCTTGGAGGTTTCGGACTTGAGTTGGCCAACTGGATGGTTACCCGAGGAGCAACAAAGATTGTACTCGTATCACGTGGTGGAATCAGAGATGGATATCAAGCCTACTGTGTACGCCAATGGAGAGATAAGGGAGTAACTGTAATTTCGTCAAATGCTGATGTCGTTAAACCAGAAGGAGCTAAGAAATTGTTACAAGAATCTGCAAAACTCGGAGCCATTGGTGGAATTTTCAACTTGGCAATGGTACATACTTTAATATTTTGTAGAGTAATTTCAAGAAAAAAGTTCATAATAATTATGAGAACTTTTAATATTTCTCTAAATTTATCTTCAAATTCATTCAATATTTATATATATTTTTTCATAATTTCTTAACAATTATGTCACTACACTTTAAAGGAACTGGAATTCATATTTCATTTCTTACTTTGTACGTAAACTTTTAGCTGACAAAACTTTCAATTCTCTTCTTAGTGAATTTTCAATCTACTCCACAATAGTTCCAGCTATTTACACATTACTTATTTACTTTCAGGTATTGAGAGATGGTTTCATGGAAAATCAAACAGTAAAGAACTTTGAAGAAGCTAGTGCACCCAAGGTCACTGCAACTTTGAACTTGGATGCCGCATCACGTGAAGTCTGCCCTGAACTAGATTACTTCGTTGTCTTCTCCAGTGTGAGCTGTGGTCGTGGTAATGCTGGACAAGCCAATTATGGTTTTGCCAATAGTATCTTAGAACGTATCGTTGAAAACCGTCAATCTCAAAGCTACTCAGGATTGGCAATACAGTGGGGTGCAATTGGAGACGTGGGCGTGGTACAGGAAACTATGGGAGGAAATGATACAGTTGTAGGAGGAACACTTCCACAAAGAATTGCATCATGTCTCGCTACTCTCGATCGCTTCCTTCAACAACCATGGCCAACCGTAGCAAGTCTTGTTCTCGCTGAGAAACGTGGATCTAAGGGTGACAGTGGTAACAAAGTCAATCTGGTTGATGCAGTAGCCAACATTCTTGGTATCAAAGACACAAAGACTGTCGATCCAAAACAAACTCTTGGAGATCTTGGTATGGATTCACTCATGGGAGTTGAACTCAAACAAATGTTGGAAAGAGATTACGAACTGGTTTTGAGCATGCAAGATATCAGATCACTCACTATTCCTAGTCTTCAAGAAATCGGAAGTGGAACTGGTACCAAGGCTGACGACAGCGCTGCCGTTAAGAAAGAACCAACCAAAACTGATTTGAAGGACGTTCTTAACCAACTGTTTGAAGGTGAAGAAGGCATGCTACCACACGATCAACTCCTCCCAGAGAAATGTGTCGTCACTCTAGCAACTCCAGCCTACCAATACGCCAAGAACACACCAGTATTCCTAGTTCATCCAATTGAAGGTGTCACTAAAGCCCTTGAAACCCTAGCATCCAAATTGAAAGCACCAGTTTATGGTATCCAATGTGTGAAAGGAACTCCAACCGAATCAGTCGAAGAACATGCTAAATACTACATCAAACAAATGACCTCAGTCTGCTGCTCTAAGGGACCATATTATGTTGGTGGTTACTCCTACGGTGCACTCATTGCATATGAAATGGTCACCCAACTTCAAATACTAGATCACAATCTTGTGAAATGTTTAATATTATTAGATGGTTCTGTCAGTTATGTATCTTATCTGGCACAAAAGCACTATAAGAAGTATAAGAGCACTGTACCACAAATCATGACGACATCATTGACATACGTTAACAATAACAATAATGAGGTAAGATAGAAAAAATAAGCAAATGTGCATTTTAAACTGATATTACTGCTTGTTTATTAAAAGATGTTCATAATTTCAATACTTCTTTTTCTCTAATACTGCAACTATATACAAGTATTATTTTACTATATGTCACGAAAAAAATAATAATTCATAACTGCCGTGAAATCTATTAACGTTAACTCGGTTAACATTAATTAACATTTGAAGTTATATTCTGTAGTACATAATCTGTATAAAACAGTTATTTCTATATATACTTTCGTAGGTTCATTTACTCTCCTTTCTAGTGTTGTGGTGATTTATGTAACAATAAATTATTCTTCGTTGTTCTTTGCAAAGTTTTGAACAGGAAAATAATGATAAATAAAATTCCGATAAAAAAAGTCCAATTAATATCGTGATTTTTTTAAGGACTAAATGTAATATATATATATATATTTTCAGTTAAAAGGAAAATTGGTAGATCCTCTGATAAACAAGGATTTTCATGCAAGTAGTTTCGAAATACTTTCTGATAAGCACACGAGTCTACCACAGATCGAAACACATAGTGATGCTACATCAGATTTCTTCCTTAAAGTAAAAGCAGCTTGGAATTATAACCCAACTACAAAAGTTAATGTGAAGACTGTTCTCATAAAGGCTAAGAATAACACAATGGTTAATTTGCTACCAGAAGATTATGGTGTACAACAGGTATACTTTTCAATGTAATACTGTATTGTAACCTATTAATAGGTTTATGAATTTTCTGGGTCCATGCAAATTTGCTGCCAAAATTTGGAATAAATATTTCTCTATTGACATTTTAACAAATTTATTTTAATATTTAAAAGCTCCATAATTACCGTAAACCTATGAAATACATTTAATTCATAGTAAGGTTATACTTAGTACACTTAATTCAAAGTAAGGTTATACTTGTACATTTATTTTGATATCATTCCACGAATACTTCTGCATTCGATTCATCCTATCGTCTGTAAATTATTCATTTAATATTCAGTGTAAGTGTCGATTATTGAGAAAAAAGTTTGCTCAGATAATTTAGTATAAATACATCACAATTTATAATTTGTATGCAGAATAAAAACTAATAATAAATTTACACGTGTCAAGATTCCAATAAACTCGTTTTCAACAGAGGATTGGCTTATTCAATCAAAAAAGTAATTCATTAATAATCTTCCTTACTACCTCTGTAAATCTCCAAAATACAGTTATAACTTTACTGTATTTTCTTTTAGTTCTGTGCACTACCAGTTATAGTTCATGACGTCAATGGGAGTCATACAACTTTCCTGCAAGAAGAAAATGTTATGGAAGTGGCAAACATCATCAACGAGATTGTTAATTAATTTAAAGTAATGTAGCAAAAATGTATCAAAAAAATATAGAATAAAATAATGAATTGCATGAATGAAATTTTAATTTTTAAAAGTTATTATAAAAGTAATATGTAATACGTTTTCGAATAAAATTATAAATATATTATTATAAATATATAAAGGTCACCACTGTCGACTTAATTGCATAAATCATTAGTATTATATACTGCTTTTACGTTTTCAACTAAAAAGTGATTAGTAGTAAAATGTCAGCAATTTCATCATTCAATGATTGCTGATCATACACAGTGGCAGAAAGATGAAATCCCTAATTTAAAAATCGACAAAAAAAAATCTGCCTGACTGTTTTTCCGCAGACTTTCTACGGTCCAGATATTCTGTGATAAAATACAGGGTGATCAACATATCGCGCACCTTTTGAAATTTGTATAAAATCTGAAATAATTAAAGGATTAATAAAAGTG
>JAQIWE010003844.1:0-11372 GCA_034698565.1 Campodea plusiochaeta | reverse complement strand
AATAATTAACCTAGGCCTATAATTTAATTTTACAATTCACAAAATAAAAAAGTTAAAATTCTGTGTTAAATTAAATCAAATTCTGTAATAATGTACAGTTTTCATTTTGAACTATCGGAAACCATAGTTAGGCTACAGCTAGGCAGTATTCAGTCTGTTTTCTTTGTCGTTTACAGATGGGCATTGCTGTTGAAAACAGGCTGTACGGAGCCATATGCAGAGATTTAATCCTCTTTTCTGCTTCGTGTACCGAACTGTTACACAAACGGTTGGTACAATTTTTCCAGTATTTATATTCAGTTATTTTAAAAACCAATGAGCAAGATCTCATCAAGAAGTCTTTAGCTACAATATAAATGCAGTTACATGAAAATAGTGTGGCTACTAACGACATAAGCGAAGAAAGAAGTCGGGAAAGTCACTTTGAATCACTCAATGCTGTGTTGCCACTTTCCAGCAACCCAGTGCAATTTTGTAACAGTTGGAAATAATGGAATACACAGAGCGAAAATTGAAAACATTTACATAATATCTAGACTGCTTTTATTGTAGTTGTAGTGATAATGATAATTTATTATAAAAAATTGCACTGGATTGCTGGAAAAGTGGCAACACAGCATTGAGTGATTCAAAGCGACTTTCCCGACTTCTTTCTTCGTTTATAGCTTCGGTAGGCACCCTATTTTCATGTAATTGCATTTATATTGTAGCTAAAGACTTTCTGATGAGCCCTTGCTCATTGATTTTTAAAATAACTGAATATAAATACTGGAAAACTTGCAGCAACCGTTTGTGTAACGGTTCGTTACACAAGGCAAAAAAGAGGATTAAATCTCTGCATATGGCTCCGTACAGCCTGTTTTCAACAGCAATGCCCATCTGTAAACGGTAAAGAAAACAGGCTGAATACTGCCTAAAACATACAATGGTCACTGCTTTACAGTTTATGTTTGTCTGAGTAGGTCAGACCAAGAACGTTGGTTTGAGCTTATTCTGCTTAGGACTATTTCAATTTTTATTGCCATTTATTGCATATGAATTAAAATCCCAATAAATGGGAACAGTAATGGAAATTTTAGCTGAACTGCAGCCGTAAACTGGTAAACAGGACAAAGCTCGAGTCGTACTTGAAGTGAATTTTTTTTATATATTAATAATCTAATGTAAAGAAGGCAATTAAATCATTTTTCTGTTAAATTCATTAAAAAATGTACATAAACTAAAACTAAATAGGCCTAAACTAGTCGGAGATTCAGCAGCATTATTGTTGATTCAGTAAATTCTTTGGACTTGAACCAATTTTAACTTAATTTTTTAATACATAAACTAGGCCTACAATCAGTCTTTGAAGACAGTAGTTTCCAATGCCTTGATTTCATTTTCTACAGTTCTAAGGTTAGATTAGAATACTAAATAGGCCACTCACCCATTTGAACAGTATTTACACTAAAAAAAAGCTTGAGTATGGAACTGATGCAGATAAACTGTAATACCATATGTAATATTTATATAATAACTATCTTTCCCTTTTTCCCCCAGGGTGCTGGCCAAACCGTAACGATAGTAGCCCAGTACAAACCAGAAGAGTACAATCGTTTTGAAGCCAAAATCCATGATCTAAAACAACAGATCATGTCTGGTAGTCTGATAAGAACCTCACAGAAGAAATCACTTTACGTCAGGTACAGTGACAAATAACTCAACACAGATTAGGGAGACTACTATTGTAACATTTAATGTTGCTCATTTAGATTATTCTATAGAAACATATATAACAGCATGTCATAAATGGTCAATTTTCTTTTGATCAATTTCTGGAAATGTCACACATGGAAGTTGCTAGTGATTTGGAATATTTTAATTTCAGTTCGAAGTTTCTTGCTTCTTTATATGGGAAGTTTACTTTTTTGCTTTTAAATTTTACAGAATGCAGAGTTATTTTATAATGTTTCTGCAACTTATCAAAAATTCAAGGTTCAAATTTTCAGGTTTTGAGCAAAGCAAATAATCCTAGGTCTAAAAAATTATTTTTTAATAGGCCTATGTTATCGTAACAAATATAATAAGCTCTGGAATACTTTGTCATTTGTTGTCATTTTAAAAAATCTGATAATAGGCCGTTGTGTAAGTTTATTACCAATATTCTGAATCACAAGCAGCTTCTCAGATGCTAGTCAAAATGTAAAGACTGCTGGAAAATATTATTGACGTTCTCTTATATTGTAGTTATATTATGTACCTCACTTGCATTTTTGTACAGAATAAAACATATTATAAATGTCTAACTTATTATTCATTATTTGATAAAATGTTGAAAGATACATTACAATTTAATAATGTTAGCTTTGAGTGTTGTTTAGGTTGTAATTAAATGTTAAACTTGTATAAAGATAACAATAAAACTTTTGAAACTACTCAACTCTTTCTTTTAATAAAATAAGTGACAAAAGCAAAACTAAATTATTTGTGCAAGGGAAAGCTTACAGTATTGAAAAGCATTACGTAATTCCCTATTTTGCTGCCAAAATGGCTGCCGGTAAGAAATTACATTCTCTTGCTTCAGTTTCGTAGTTTTCAGCAATTGAGAAAATTTTATTTAGATGATTGTTCTTTAATATCACTGTAACATATTTAGAGTTTTCCATAATCAGGTGACTTTTTTTAGATAAAACTGTAAAGTCTCTTTAAATAGCTTCACGTTCAATAACTTAATTTTTGTATTAGGTGTGTAGAAACTATTTTCTAAGCACTGTTGATTTATTTATGATACTGAAAAGTAACACAAACTGTAAATGGGTACTGTTTTCTTGAGAGGCAGTTAAGCATTTTAAAAGTAATATTTATAAAAATTGTGAATATCTTCGTCACAATCTATAACTGTATTGTAAAAGTTTTTAATCTAAGATTTTGGTAACAGAACAATTTGTTAATTCTGAAATGACATTAATATTGAAGTTGCAGTGATCTTAAAGTGATTTTGCAAGCCATTTCTTTTTGTTTGTTTGTAACTGTAGAACCCCCTCCCCCTTTAATAAATCTGATTCCACCATAACTAAATTCCTTCCTACCCCCCTTGTTACAGAGCACTCTTTGATTACGATCCAAATAAAGATGATGGCCTACCGAGTAGAGGTTTACCTTTCCGATTTGGAGATATTCTTCATGTTACAAATGCCAGTGATGATCAATGGTGGCAAGCCAAGAGAGTTTTATCATCAGGAGAAGAAGAGGGTATGGGAATTGTTCCATCTAAACAACGTTGGGAGAGAAAACAGAGAAATCGTGATAGATCAGTCAAATTCCAAGGGAAGAGTAGTAATAACACAGAAAAGGTACTAGTATTCATTCTGAGGTTCATAGTAGTGCTATTCATTTGCATTGTGACTTGGAGGTGAGCAGCTGCTTTTCCTTCCATACTCTGGCTTCTCTTCTCTTTCTGCTTTTCATCCTCAACAAGAAAAGTGGTGGATCTATGGTGGTGTGGGGTTCTTATTGACTGGTGGAGTCAGATTGGTGGATGGGTTTCACTCTTTCAATTTCTTGCACTTATTGAGATTTGCTTCCTGGGAGAACTTATTTCTTTATTTTCCTTTCAATTCTGTTTTAACATTTTCCTTCTTTACCACTTCTACACTAACACTAGTAATATTATAGTATTGTAGATTATGTAATTCTTGTACAGAAGTAATCTTGTTGCTTTGTAATATAATATAACACAGTGAACACCTATTTATGACACAACACAAAATTAGAGAAAGCTGTTTTATGACACTTCACATTTTGTTTCAAGAAAATTGTAATTAGACCTATATAAAATAAGCTGTAATGGTAAAAAAATATCAACAAAACATTTGTTAAATTAATGTAATCGAAACACTACATAACAGCAAATTTTAAAATAAATGCTTTGTGTGAAGGTACTAATAAAATTTGTAATGCATGTTACTTTTTAAAGACAATATAATTATTATTCTCCTCGGTAATATTTTTTTTCCACGAACATTGTCACAATTTTGTTTATTAGAACTCATTACTATTTGGTTAATGGTAGTAACTGAAATATTTTTAGTACTTTACAAACAGGTAATGAACAGGCCTGAGCTTTTCACAAATCAGTTTACCAAAGTTAGTATCCTACTTATTCAGCTTTTAAGAAACCTATGTCACTAGCATTTTAACAATTTTATAAGATACACCCACCTTTCTACTGTTCTATTGTGTCTCTACATCGCAGCACAGAGCATTTATATTGTAGCAATTAGAATAATTAATTACAAGAAAATAAACAAAATTAGAAAATTACAAGATTTTTTTTAACAAAATTAAAAAATACCTGATAGGTGCACACATCTAAACTTTCATAATAAATAGGTGATAATTTATAAATAATAATTACAGTATAACATTGATAATTTCAAATTTCTAAAACTACACCTGAATACACTTCAGTAACCTCATATTTCTAGTAATTGTGTAAATGTAATTAAACCAGTTAAATGTTGCCATATTAAAGCTTACTAACTTATAACTGCAAAAATATTTTAAAATTACTTTATTGTTATACAGTTATAGGCATACCACAATACTTTTAATCTGATAGTTCCAGTATTTGCTGGCAGTAAGTTAATAAAATATATTGCCTTTTATTGTTGGGTTCAAATAATTTTATAAAAGAAAATTTCTTTTAGCAGAATCAGAATTGCTACTATTGAACAGTAATGAATTAACTGTAAGTCTTGCAATATATTCATATTTTTTATAATTATTTCCCTAATGCAAAAATTTCGGATCCATAAAGCAAATGCAAAGTGTTACCTTACAACAATTTTATTTTTTGATTTATTATTAATTTATTATTACACAAACAAAACACTGATTCCCATAGTATCACATCAAAATATTTGAAATTGTGATAATATCCTTAACCCCACACCAATTGCTGTTATAAGTTGTCTATGGTGGTGTTGTGAGAGGGACTTCTTTGCACATATTTCCAACTCAGAATGCAAATGAAAGCATTATACCAATTCCCCTCACTTCCTTTTATTCTCTTAGCAACAACAACAATCAACTCTTGAACGCAAAAAGAAGAATTTCTCATTCAGTAGAAGATTTCCATTCATGAAGAGTAAAGATGACAAGAGTGAAGATGGATCAGATCAGGAACGTATGTATATTCAATTGTGTAACTCTCTCTGTCTGTCTGTCTCTGGGTGTGTGTGTGTTTGTTGGATGTTTGTGACTGTTTGTGTGAGTGAGTGAGAGCATGTAATTACTGTTACAAACCATTGTTGGTTATACTGTAAAGCATGGAAAAGTGCTTTTATATTACAAGCACTCCAGTATTTAAAATGAGGATAGAGTTATGAGGATCACTTTAAAAAGAACAATATTATGTTATATTGGTATCATAAAGTTATGTTTGTGTGTTTTGGTTTTACTTTATTCATTTATTTGTTATCTCCAGGATTTTATCAGATGAATGTTATCTTTTGAGGAGTGTAAAGCAGTATTAATTAATTTCACAAATACTTATGGGATTTAATTCAACATTCATTATTTACTAACCTTAATCAAATGGTATTTATAATAGAAATTATATAAGTGCTGAGATAAATTAATTCTGAAAGTATGTAAACAATTTGGATGAAACAAGGTTGTGGTTGGGATGCAAAATGAAAAGTGCAATTTTTTAAATTAAAAATGATAGAGCCAATCCCTATCTGAGTTTTATTATACAAAAATAAATTTAATTGAAATCAAAATCATACTGATTTTGTTATTTTATAATAGAATTTAGTTTATGCATTGCACATTGCAGAATTGAATTTTAATAACAAATAATTAGTGGTATGTGCAAACAGCTTGTAGCTTTAATGTTGAAATTAATGTACTTTACAGCACTATGCATTTCTACATCATGAGAATATTAGTTTTGGTATTTTTACAGCATTTACAATTGTTATAATGTTATTAATGACATTTTTAAATCAGTAAATAACTTAAATTTTATTCTTACAGCTTACACAACACTGTAAAATATTTTAAAATGTAGTTTGAAAATATCATACTGAAGTATTAATACTTTTAAATTTAATAGTGTAACAATGTTAGTTAACCATTTTATTTACTGTCATAGACCTACCAGTATTCAATACCGTAATATTGTAGTGCTTCTAATGTTAGTACACAGTCTTAAGAGGTAATATAATACCATATAATATTAAATTAGAAGTTTGCAAAATTAATAATATATACTATGTGATTGTAAGTCAATGAGGCTGTAATAAATTGACTTAAAATATTTAACATTTTAGACAGTGTTAAAACAATAGGTTTCTAACTTGTTACAAAAGTAGAAATAATGTACATTATTTTTTACCTTTTTTAAGAAAGTTTTACATACAGAGACAATATTCAAGCAATGGATAATTTGCTTTCAATAATACCATAAAAAGTTATAAATACTGAACATACTGTAGTTCATATTGTTGCATTTTGAAGTATTGAACTTCTTAGTATTATTATTATTAGTAAAGAATAATTATTATCATTTTTTTTTTCAGCAAAAATGCTTAACAGTAATAAACGTAGTATATTCTTATTTAGAATTTTCTTTACTGCATCACTATTCTCAATTATCATTATTTCACAATATTTTTTAAAAACTCCCAAAACCTTAAATTGAAGTAGATTCCACTCATTCCAGTACTATATTATTTTGAAATTTTAAAAATGAAGATGATAAGTTTTGATTTCCCTATTGTGTATTGTTGTATTGTATTGTTCCTGCATGTTTTGATTGTTGTTCTTCTCTCCCTCTCTCTCTCTCTTCTACTTGCGCATCCTGTAGCTATGGCAACCACACCAACAGACGGAGATACAACAAGTTTACGTAAGTAATAAACACCACTCACTACAATTTGGGGTTTGGTGAAACAAGCTTAGATGCCACTGCTTATTGCTTAATCAGATGTTCAGCACTACGGTGACAGCAAGAGTAGTTTGCTAGTACAGAACATACTTCTACAAATATTTTCCTCCCAGAAACAGAAATATCCTAACCTTGGAGAGAGCATATCTGCTTTTGCATTGAAGAAGTAATCATGCTCTCTCCAGGACGAGAGAGGACGTTGAATAGACTGTGACTGCTTCTTTCACCCATGGGGGAAACGGGCATGCTCTGTCCTGAGTTAGGATACTTAGACTATTTCTGAGGCAAAGTATAATTTGTGTGTTAAAAATGTTTACATAGGTTGAAGATTGTAAGTTTTAAAATCGAAAATATTTATTCATCTTAAAAATGTTACTTACAACAAAAGGACCCTGAAATATTTTAATTTCCAATACGGTAACTGAGTAGCATGTCAGAAACTTTTACAAATTTTGTACTGAAGGGAACTGATCAGCAATTAAAATGAAATAATAGGCCTATATTCTCCTCGTTTTGAAGAATGTAGATGTTAGGGTAGAAGTTTAGGATAGTCATGTGAGACTAAGATAATTATTTGCTTTATTAAGTATACTGTACAGTGTTAATCTTAACTGAAAATGAGATTGATAAAAACACAAAATAAATAGTAATACCAAGTGCTGTCTGTTTGCTGATTGCATGTTGCCTTGTGAATGTAGCATCCTTAATATTTGCATGTAAGAATATTAATATTATAATATTTGTAACATTGCAATGCATGTTAAAAGCTTATAACTCAGGAAAGACATGTCAACATAGGAATGGTTAGTATGATGGAAAATGTTGCCGGGTACTAGAGGTGTACAGTTTCGTTGTATGAAAAATGGTGGAAGCTCCTGTTAATATTAAGAATGCATTATAGTTTTAATATTCATGTGTGGAGAAATTTTCAAGTTTTTTATTCTTTTAGAAATCATTAGAGTATTTAATAATTCCACTTGAAAAATTGATTTGATCATAATTATCTTGTCTGAACAGCAGAATTCTAGGTACTTCCAAGTTTATTAAGACTTCTATAATTTCATATTGAAAAATATATATATTATTGAGTAAATTAACTTGATCAATATTAATTTTCTTGGATTTGAACTTGAAACATTAACAACTTAACTTCACTATTGTGTACATTTACATTATTGATGTCAGTAACTTATTGTTGAAACTTTAAAATTATCATTGGAACTCTATTTAGAATTTAAAGAGTAAGGAAAAGTTAAACTGGAGCAATTTATAAATTATCATACTTATTTAAGTAACTACACAGACTTCTAATTTGCAGAGACTGTTATTAAAAACACTCCACACATGAATATTGTTCAAGAATTAGTAAGATGTATATTTTATGTAGGCCCACAGGGCCTAAAGATGTTCAGAAATTTTATAGTAAATTAGGTTTCTCCAAAAATATATTTATATAACTTCAATATTATACTGTGCAAATGTTTAAACCATGATTGATTAATGATCATAAAAAATTCACTTCAGAATCTTTAAAATCATTAACAAAATTGACCTCAACACCACTATTTTCAAAGAGGGTTTGCTAAGTGAAATTATAAATGATGTAGGACTTTGTGTAGAATAAAATAACTTATGATATACAATATCTCTGCATTCTTATTATCAGATAGTAACGTTCAGACTCAATATTACCTGTCAGTTTCAGGTTTTAATGAAAGTCTACAAATAATAGATTAAATAATTTTGTTAGTTTACATTAGTAAGGCATGTCAGTTGCAGAATATTTCCAAATTAAACATTGCATGTTACCTCATTGATGTTGATTGGTTCAATCATTAAACTAACAGATGACATCTAGAGGCTTTAACTGAATTGGTAAAATAAATAAATTGATGATTCTACTGACTGTACACTGCTTTTGGAAATGTATCATTTTAAGTGAGATATTACACTGTTAACGGAAAATATAGCAAATATGGAATACAATGAAATCTATTGGATCAAGATGAATTAAATGTTGATTATGTTGAATCTTTCTTTTAAATGTTGATTATGTCCTATTGCAATAATCACTTTTAAAGTTCATACATTACCCACTAAACTATTATACTACTGTATGCTATTACCCACACTATAATAATCACTGACAGTCTTATAGTGTTCAGTATGTATATACCGTACCCTACATGCTAACATAAGAACTACTTCTCGTTACGATAGTTTGACAGTTTTAATTCTCTAACAAAAGGGTGGACAATAGGATCACCTCTGCTTACTATTGTAAACAAAACTTTCTCCTGTCAAAATCGTCAATTTTCTAAAGTAGATATGGTTCTTATGTTGGCGCATAGGGTATACCCTTTTATTTGAAATTAAAATATTGTTTAAAATAGTGTAATAGGGCTCTTTGAGAGTGCTGCCCTTTGCTTCCATGTATATTTGTTCCCTGTGTGTTGGGTGCTAACCAGCTTTTTCTTTGCAGCCTTCATGCTCTGTTACACTCAGGATGACTTACATTTGGAAGGTACATGTCTTTTGCTTTATGGTACCACTAATACATTATTATATATGCTTAATCTTTACTATATTCACTAAGCAATACTAGTCCTTGCATTCAAATTACTTCAGTGACATTTTGAAAGGTTTTGCTGCTTTAAACATGTAACATTTGCATGGCATTCCTGCACATCAAATAAACATTAACAGTACAGTACTATATTATTTTAATAAGTAGGCTTATTCATTAGAAAAAATGTGTATTGTTACTATAATTGCAATTTAAAATTCAGAAAGTTTCAGTTATTTATGAGTAATGGAAAAATGATCGAATTGGTGTATAAAGAATAAAAACTTTTGACATCATTTCTTTTTTTTATATTTCAATGTTGTATTTCCTGTAGTTAGTTCTGTGAAAGCATATAATGAATGTAGATGTGTTGTTCTAATGTGTTACATTCTAATCCATAGCTGGTGAAGAGCAAGTGTTATCGTATGAACCTGTACAGCAGAATCAAATCAATTACACTCGACCTGTTATTATATTGGGACCTCTTAAAGATAGGATAAACGATGATCTTATCTCAGAGTATCCAGAGAAATTTGGAAGTTGTGTGCCACGTAAGTCAATAATAATACTTGAATATTCATTTTATATTGCAGATGTAAACTTTAGCACACTATTACTGCTATTCCAGGATTCTGTGATCTTTAATATAATGTTAATGACCTTTTCATCATTCAGACTTTAACTTAATGAACAAATAAATAATAAAATGCTCTCTGAAAGTTCAGGTTATTGGCTTTCTTATGATATTTTTACTTTTTTATTTTTTATAATCCAAACTTCCAAGTCTACAGAATTGTGACAATACTAGTAGTACACTGAGAAACTGTGGGCTATTTTAATTGTTAGTGTTTCGAAAAATTCATAGTATAAACAGAAGTTCTTTTGTTATTTTAAGTATTTTTATTAGAGTACAAACTTTTGAGTTTTGATGCATCTTTACTCCTGTAACAAAGACAGAACTGCTAGAAAAGTTTCACACTGTTTCAAAAATAATTCAAGTGAGAAGTTATTGATTTTAATGGTAGTGGTAATTCCTTAATTATGCTACATTGAAAATGAACTAAATACCGTAATAATAATTTTTCTTTAACAAATAAGAAAATGTACGAAAAAAACTAGATTTTATATAATATTTGTTCCGTATTGTTTTAATGTATTTCTCTGTTTGTTTTTTATTTCAGATACAACCCGTCCTCGTCGTGAATATGAAGTTGATGGAAGAGATTATCATTTTGTAGCTTCACGTGAACAAATGGAACTCGATATTCAAAATCATTTATTTATAGAAGCAGGACAATATAATGATAACCTCTATGGAACATCAGTTGCATCTGTCAGAGAAGTGGCAGAAAAGGTAAGAAATTCATTGTTTCATTTTTATTTATGAGCTTCAGGTTAATTTTTTTAAAGCCACAGGGCTTGGAGTAACAGAAGATACTATAAGTGTTAAGACTGTTAGCCAACATTAAGATACAAAATTGTATACAGTAGGACCCTTGAAAGTAAAGAACATTAATGCATAAAATTTGTAATTTTTGTGATTTCTATCAGATAAAAAGAAATATTTTAGAATATTGTGAACACTAAAGTTTAGTAAGGCTTCAGAGAAGAACCATAGTTCATTCCATCAGTACAGTTTTTTCTTCTTGCACTGTTGAAATTTAAACACATAAGTAAAACATGTTTTATAATTTATATCAAGTTGGAAGGTTTGGGGTATTAGTCACCAAGGAATAGACATGGTATGAGACAGCTGTTTTTACCAGAGGAGAGGAATGAACCAGAGAGGCGAAACAGCTGTCTTATACCATGTCTATTCCTTGGTGACTAATACCCCAAACCTTTTTAAGTCACTATAGTTTCTATCTATAT
>JAQIWE010003843.1:0-11375 GCA_034698565.1 Campodea plusiochaeta | reverse complement strand
ATTATACTCTTTACTGCTGACATGTTTTGATTGTCATCTTCAGAGCAAAATATTTTGATATTCAATTATATTATAAGTATCGTAAATAATAATATATAAAAATCAATGGATTTTTTTTAAATTGTTATCTGCTCTTTCGGATAAAGCTGGTACATTTTCCAACGAATTCACGATTTCCATCCAGTACAACCAGTATTACGAGTGCATAAACCACGCGATAAAACAGAACTACCAAATTTTGCATTTTCAAAGTCAACATTTTATGTTACATTCGACAATTAATACAATCAATATTAAAATATGTCTATATATCCACACATCTATTACCTTGAAAAATATAACTTTTATAAAACATCGAACTCAACGCAAAAACTTTCTGAAATTTATTCTATTTTCCTAACCAAGTGTTGTAATCTTACCTGCTCTTAGCGCATCGACAGGTACGGATGGATAGGGGATGGAGTAAGGGTAGCCTTCCTTCTTGGTGGCGGGCTTTGCCTTCCTCCTTGGCCGGTATTTATAATCGGGATGGTCCCGCATGTGTTGAGCTCGAAGACGCTTTGCTTCATCGATGAAAGGGCGCTTTTCATCTTCCGTTAGGAGTTTCCATTCAGAACCTATATAAGAGAAGGGGGAATTGTTTATTGGGTAATTTGTTTATTGAACGAGATTTATTATATGGTGTTAAAGAAGGAATTGATTTAATTAAGTTATTGCTGGGGATTACGAAATGTTAGAAAAATAGAAAAGGGTTAATTTTTATTATTGTAAAGAACTTCATGCAACTGTAACAGGTTTATTATTTTCTTTCTGTGGATCAAACATTATCTAGCCAAGTATGTAAATTTTAAATATAACTTAAGAGTTATTTACGTCATGCAAACTGTATGATTTGTATTTTACCTCTCAGTGGAAGGGTTAATATTTAATCTAACTACAGGTGTTCTTTCACAATATATATTTTCATTTTGTCACCTTTAATTAGAAAAAGTCTTTCAGTATTGTTTAAGTCTTATTATAAACTCATAAAATATTCATTTCCACTGTCGAATGCGTCATTAATTTTATTTTAATATGCTGAAAACAACAGCTGCGTTTCCGTCAAAACGTATCTTTTTAAACAAAGCCATGTTTTTTCTTTTGTTTTTTTGTTATTAAAGGCACTGAAATATGGAGATAATGAATGGATCATAATAATACAAAATAGGTCTGTTTTTTTATATATATTTGTTTCTGCAAAATTGCCCCTTTATTTCAATTGTTTTGATGGAATAATAAAATCATAATGCGATGATGTTTTTCCTTTTAAAAGTATAAAAATAAAACAAAAAACAATTGAATGTTTTCAATAGTAATAATTTAAAAAATCGTGAATAGTGATTATTGTATTATAATACAACAATATATTTTTCGATTATATAATTTTAAATAGTGGTAATAAGTTTTATGAAGTAACTTAAGTTACTGTATAACATATATAAAAATTTGTTATTCCTCTGAAACAATAATTCTGTAATATCGTTACACAAAATATTTGTTGTCGGGATTTTATTGAGGTTACAGTAACATAAACGTAAAAAATATCTGTAAATATCATTTCCTCCAAAATCATGTTCGTGATGATAATGACAGATGCAAGCTATTTCGGTGCATTTCATTTATGCGATGAACATTACTTACTGTGATGAAATCACCATTATCCATTAGTAATTGTGTAACTCTTACAATCAGCAGTTTCACCAAAAGTAACAAAAATATAATACGAATTAAGTTATTTAGTTTTAATTTATTTAAACCAGATATTTTTAATTCCCATGGCATATTAGAGAGTGTGTTTATAGAGATTAATAGTGGAATTATTTAAAAAAACATAATATAAATCTCGAAAACTTTTAAAACGGTACTTGGAGAGAATATAAAAAAAGTGTTCGAAGCTACTTTTAAAATATAATATAAGAAATCAGATCAAACTTACCTAATCTTTTGCTAATTTCTGAGTTGTGCATTTTTGGATTATCTTGAGCAATTTTCCTCCTTTGCATTCTTGACCAGACCATAAATGCATTCATGGGTCGTTTCACATGGTCTTCAATGTCCAACTTTTTTGAAATTGGTGTTGAACTTCCCGATAGAGGGGAGCACTGTTGTGATGGTGGTGACGAATGTTGATTATTTGTCAAATGGTGACTGAGGGGTGCCATCATACCAGGAAGTCGTCCACCAGGAATTCCGTACGGAGATCCAGAATCACACATCATTAAATACTGTGGAATGAACAGTTCAATTTTACTAACCTATCACAGAAGCGTAATTATGATTTATATATTATAAAACTGTTAGTTGTTTGGTTAACAATAATAGACCGTTTTGAAAGGATATATAATATCAGTAGGTTGATAATATCTTGCATTTAAGAGTACTAAGCAAGAATATTATAAGTTCGCACTGTTAATTTTATATTAGCGAATAAAACTTACTTGGCGTTCTATAAAATTAGTATCTTACCCTAAAAAATAACAAGCAAGATAACGGGAATAACAACAAAAAAATTATCATGAGGTTCTATTATGCAACAGACGATATGGTAATAAAAATGTAAACGGATGTTTATAACAGGAAACAGCGTGTGTTTGATCTCGCATGTAAATTACGTTACTGCATTATTAAATTTAATATTATGCCCGAAATTCAAAGGGGCATTATGCAGTAAAAAGTAATCATTTAGAACAATTTTTAATTAAAAAGACAAATTTATTGTCAAATCTTCGCCTGCGAATAACAATTTATTAATTTATATTCACAAAACAAATAAACAATTAAAGTAGAAGTAACTTACCTAAACTTGACTTTATGAAGTCAAGTAATCACTGCCGATAATCACAGGTGGGAGCAATCTCGCACTGACAGTCACTACACAACAATGAACTGAACAAAAAAGTTTCCAGCCGTAATCCACGAAAAACAAAAGAATGAAAACTGTTGTGCTCCACAAGCGGGGAGGGGCTGACTAATAATAGGAAACACAGAACAAAAAAGGAGGGGGAGAGACTAGGAGGGAAGAATAAAAAACGTGGCACACTCTGCTTTTAACTAAATGTTCTGTTCCACACTCTAAACTTCCGCAAAAGACCTTTTTCAACAACTTCGAAACTCCGAATACCAAGATCTCCTTGCTTGATATCCCTCGCACGCACTGTTCGTCGTGTGACGTCACAGGCCACCCCCCAAATTCGTGATAAGGACCAATCCGATGGAGACTTGTTTGTAAGAGAGGGATTGGATGGGGCAGTTCTTGTTTTCATCCCCCTCCCTATCTCTTGGACTCCCTCCCTCTGTCTTGCTTTCTTTTCTTTTGCTTGTGGAGGATTCCTTTAAGTTTTGGGTTTGTCGGTAAAAAGGAGTTGTAGTCAAATAGGATGATGTAATTAAATGGGGTTACTGGGGTTAAGCACTTTATGGAACAGATGGAGAATAAAGTGGATGAGTTGGTCTAAAGTAAAGAGAAGATACCGAAAGATGTTCCATGGAGAAAATATTTTTGGCCTATATGGTATTCAGATCATTATTGACTACAATTGAATGTTTTTTTTCATGTAAACTTCTACTGTATAATTGTGTCTGACTGTCTGTCCTGGACACCGTTAACGTTATTGATCTTTCGCTGTTTCAGATTCCATAACATTACTTTGAAGTTTGAATGAATTAATATGAATGTGTTTTGTTCAGTTATAATTTATTATAAGTTATAATTTGGTTATGTTCACATAATTATTTCTTATTTGCAGCTTCACTCGAAACAGTTACATAAGGATATAAAATGTAAGCTATACGTCAGTTGCACTTGCATTGTTTTGAGTAGCCACAGATGTTTCATTTTCATTGTTTACTAAACAGCAGACTGCCAGTTAAATATTATTTTATCTATTTGTTATTTTTTCAAGGCACTAAACATTGATCAAGTGTTCTTATTATAATATTGTGTTAGTTTATAATGGATACGAAACAAATATACAAATCTTGAAAAGACGACATTCATGTCCGGACATGAAAAATAAAAGTCGTTTCAGTACTGTGTTACATCATTATTTTCATTAACAAACCTTTTGAATAACTGCTGTTGCAGCTATTTCCACGTTGAAGCTCTACAATTATTCTGATGTCTATATGTATAAGAGTGAACTTGAAAGCCAAATTTTGCCATTTCGTCATTTAGATAAATAAAGAAATTAATAATTTTAATAATATCTTTCCGAATAATTTATGACCAGTACCAAGATTCCCAATGTTATTCACCAAAAACCTGACATTTACAAAAACACCACAAAATAACATTATTCTAGAATACAAGATATTTTACTAAGGTTCAATTTATAAAAACAATTCTTTTGTATAGCGTACAATACATATAATTTGTAAATCATTAATGCTTTCGTATTCGTTTTTCTTCGTCGTATGAAGGTCGTGAGCCTACAGCTATAATTAGCAAAAAAGCCCGCTTTCACTAAATCATGTACTTAAAGGTTTTACCCCCTTCAAAAAAGTTACCGAGGCATGAACATTTTTGATAATAAAATGTCTGAAAAAGCATCTCGTACATATAATACACCCAGTTTATATAAATATCCTCACCCTATCTGAAAACCCTTGAGCAAAATACCAGCAATGTATCTGACACACAGAATCACAAAGAATATAGTAACAATGACATCTTTTCTTTTTAACTGGCCATAAACTGTACGCGAGCATTTTCATTCTTTAGGCTACCGTTGCATACTGGTTATTTCTACTTGGTTGATCTTGAATGGTCACTTGTTGGCTTCATTGAATTGAGAGAGAAAGAGCTCTTAAGTTTACCGAGATAAGGACTTGCATTCAGCTTCTCTACCATGAGAAAACTTCACCGTTAGATTATTCGCACCTGCCCGATTTGACAGAGTTTGATTTTTGTCCAGCTAAGGTCATGGTGAAATGGAGAATCGATTCGAATCGGGTTTTGTTCGATTACCGTTCGAAAGTTTGTTGAAGTTGAGAGGAAGTGGCGTTTTTTTCTTATTCTGTGAGAATTGGTTCGGAATGTAATATGCATGTTGTAATGGTCATCTCTTTTCACTTCATTCTCATGAATTTCTTACAGCAGAAAATAGTTGCACTTATAATTTTGCCGGTTCCAAAAACTAAGCTGAGATAGAATATTCATATATAAAACATTTAAACTATACATTCTGCTTTTTTACCTTGAGAAAACTTCACCGTTAGATCTCAAATCTGGAACTATAAGTCAATGTAATTTATTTATTATCACAACGCGAGATATTATACAATCATATATGTAGATTGTTGTAATCACTATATGATTCCTGTATATTGCTATTGCAATGAAAATAATTTATATTTTCAATGTTAAATATTCGAGTTGATCTGAACTGAAATTGCAATGTGTATAATGATATATAGCGTCTTAAATATTATAATATATGCATATGTCTCAATTCGGAACTTGCTCTAACGTGGGTATATACAGTCATATACCTTTACTAAGGTCTTTTCCACTAAAATAAGTGTGCGGTTTTCATGAAAAGAAAACAATGAAATTAAACATTCTAGAGAGCATGATCAATTTTAGTATGGCCAAGTGATGGAGCCACTGTATCTGCTATCACTCTTGCTTATTTCAGTTATTTGGAATCTTTAAAGTGAATGGGCTCCACATTGATTAAACACGTTTTTTCAGTGGAATACACTTTATAGATGATCAGCGCTAATTGTGCTATAATAATTATTCAAGATGTATTAGGGCAAACTGATCAAATATTTATGAAACAGAAATCCAATAATAATATTATTATCGGTTGTTTATAATATCATATTACTCTTTACATAGTTATGTTTGATTCTAACAAAAAATTAAAAATCTTTTCATATAAGAAGAGAAATATTATTTATGAAATATCCAGTGAAGGAGGAACTAAGACTTTGACGGTAATATTATGTTCAGTGAAGAAATATTACTTATTTTTTTATTGTTTCATTGGCGATATATTAATGAATAGGGAGTAATTGATAATCAATAAAACCGTTTATTCTTCCCAGGCAGTTCAGTACAATTAATCATTGCATGCAAAGATGCAATGTAGGTTAGTAGTGTAGTAAAATGTAATGAGAAATTCACTTCAGCACCCTCTCAAATAATAATTAAAATCCACCCTACCATCTTTATTCAATCACCCATTGAAATAATAACCTTATCTCACGTACGCAGCATCAGCGAAGGAATATTTAACATCAACACATAATAATGACAATAATAAAAATCCTAACAATCACTCCCTCGGTACAAATCTCTCCGTATGGTTTTGACACCCATTGTAGCACCCCTCAGTCTTCAGAAAAGAAAGGAGGGTGCCTATCATAACACAAGAGCCAACTGAAACAGGGGAAGAGGGGAGGGGGAGAGAAAAAGGAGGTGAGAAAGAAAAAGAATGATGATTGAGAATTGAAAAGATTTAGCTAATGGAATCTTCTTTATGGAAGCTGTCACTTGGAAGTGGATCTTCTCCAAATTCCGACAGTATTGTTGCTAATAGTAACAATGGTTTCAGTGGCTCACTCAGCATCTCAAAGTGGGGATATGATGCTTCAGTTTCAAGCGTGGTTTGCACTTTGCTCATATTACTTGCTATTTTCATTATTCTGTCGCAGGTCAAAAATAACAATTTCAAGCAAATAATTATTTTAACTGTAAATATGAACCTGACTTTACCAAGAATTCATTCTCATCTTTGCATATGCATCTCAAAAATCCTTTGGCTACAAGATCTCCGATGATACTGACTTGTGCAATATAAAAAGAAAAAAAAATAAGGGAGATTTTTCAGAAGTCTGACAATGGTGTTTATATAAGTTACATCACCGTAATTTATATCATGAGATTTTGGAATACTTTTTATAGTTACTTTGACAAAAACATTCCTCGATGTTCCAGAGTTATGTACTTGATAAAATGTTATTGAACGAACATGAAGAACCAAGTTCCAATGCTTCACATCACTTCCAAGTTAAAATTACTATTAATTCATTTTATATTCTCAATTTTACAGACCCTTTTCTTCTTCTACGGTAATATATCTTGAAGCCCAAATCGTTTTAAAGAACTTTGCTTAACTATATATGTATATGAGCGTTGATTTTTGCTACATTGTTACGTTGAATGACGAACTGAGCTTAAGTTTCTTGAGTAGCCCACTCATCATCTGAGAGGTGTATACTTCATATACACCTTTACACAGTTATTTTTATAGGTTGAGGTTTTTCTATAACAATGGATGAAAAAAGTTTTCTTTAAGGTATACAGCTGCTGAAACACTTATCAATTGTGGAACTTTTCTGCTTTCTTTTGTTGCTTTCATTCAAGTGCCCAACTTGTTTTTCGAATAACTTCCATTTTGTTTCAAATCTTATGGGTGTTTCAAACGACTGTGGAATATATATTTACATCAAGTTACTTGCAAGTTCAGTTTTTTTGTGTATCAAAATAGTGGACAACAAACAGAAACTATTTTTATAAGTTAATCGGTTATTTACTGTCGAGGAAACTATTTTTTTAAATATGAAGTGTACTTCATTAATATTTAAATAAACTTGATAATACTATGTTATTACATTGGAGGGTTGTTCACTTAAAAATTTTTGTGTACTCTGCAATATCGGATACGCAATACGGTCGCAAAAGGTCTACCGCAAATTCGGCAAATATAAATTTAGTGTCCCACTAGAAATAAGGTTCTGTTACCAGTCATCAGAAAACCCGACTATTGTCAAAGATTTTTTCTAAACAGAATGGTAAAAGTATGTAATCAACTAAATGAACAACCGAATTTCGACATATTTGCTAATTTCCACAAAGATAATTTAAACATTCTGATCCAGTCACTGAATATTACTACAAATTGATAATCCTATACAAAATATTAATGCTCAAATGTACGTATAAAATCAAAGTTTTTTTTGCATTTATTCTAACCAATTCATGTCTTAAATAATCTTGCCTAGCTGTTCAAGACAACTGTTTGATTACCTGAATATATTATGTATGCAACAAGAATGGCAAATGATATGCAATGTATACCTATCTGATATTTTTATATTATGTTATACTGAATATTATTATGGTGAATTTACCTGTATTTTGAACTGTCTTGTAACTATAAGACAAAATCTGCTGTTGTTACTTTGTCAATAAATAAATAAAATATATACGAGTCACCGCATTGACCACAATACGGAAGTGAGTAACCCCTGTAGAGTACTTTACTAAAATGTGGTAATATAATTATACATATGAACAGTTTTATGTTAATACGATATAAATTATAACATAACCACGTGGCTTAATATTTCCAAATAACCAATGCACAGCTTATTAAATGAAAATATGATGTTTGACATATTATTTATAACATCATAATAACAATAAATTGTTGTTTCAAACAAATGACTGATACATTGCACTTAAGTATTGAATAGATTGTCGGTATCTACCACTTTATTAGAGTCACCGTCAATATTGTCAACACTATTCCCACAATACTTGAATTACATGTTATAACTCCTTTTCAAATTAGAGCAGAACACAGTAATGTTTTGTCCCTTATTTCTTTCCCACCATTGTAAAGTTGTCAAAACAAATCAAAACATCAATATAAAGTAACAGCAGTACAACTAAAGTATAAATATGTCCTGCCTGGGCAATATAACGCAAGAAGCTATTGTTGTTTCCATTACCAGACAATGTGTCGGAGAAGACAATCATTACTTTGAAGGGAGTTTCTGAAATTATTACAAGACATATAAAATAAATAAGATAACAGTGCTCAATTACTTTGGAAGTTTTCAAAATTTATGAGAAAATTGTTGAGTTGTAATTTTCGTTTGCAGTTTACTAAATAAATATGGACGTATCTTCATTTTTGTCTCCTTTTCTGAAATTATAATTGATCAATCATGATCATTTAATTATTTAAGTTAATGACACAGCATTATTAATTTCTCGTGAGAGTGAAATTCATTTTTGTAATACATTAATAATATTTGTTCACACACCAATGAGTTATCTTGCTACAATACTGGTCCAGCCCTAGTCGGACTAGTATGTAGCAAGACAACCAATGACTGAATCAAAACTATATTAATGACTTTATTATTTTATGTATTGGTGTATTGTAATCTCTGAGAAAAAAAGAAAGAAAAAACGAAAGAAAATAATTTGCACAAGTTTCTTACTTTTCTGCATTTTTTCGGCTATTGAGATTTCTCCTCTCTACTTCAAATGGAATTTTCCTAAATCTTCAAAGAATTTACTACCATGTAGCTCTGCTTGTTTTCGGATATATCATTATAAAATACGTCTTAGACATTTAGGTAGATTTTCGCCGATGTAACAAATATTATTATTGATTTGGGATACATATACAAATTTACTGAAATTTACTCTAAGATATTATAAGCAATATCTGAGTGACTCGACATACTGTATTTTTATGATAATATATTGAAATTTCCATTTTAGTATACTTAATTCGAAAAAATACTTTTTATTTTCCGATTCAAAATGCCATTCGCTATACACGGTGAACCCCAAAAAAGTGGGACATTTTTATTGAACGCCCTATTTTCTAAAATAATGAAGATCAAAAGACGAAACAAAAGGCATAATTATTAAAGATTTCCTTGTTTTCTTCCCAAAAATGTATAGTTTTATGGCAATTTAAGTCGTAATCCGGCCGCTACGGCCTTACAAATAAAATAAAACGTGAATGACCGCTGCTGGTGAAAAAAAGGAAAAAAAATGATAGCTTATGTAAAGCGACTAGTGTTTTTAATTGTTATTAAACGATGTAAAGTATAGTAATTGATATATGTTATATTTTATGAATAATTAATAAAAAGATTAAAAATATTATTTTGTTGGTGCTTTAGAGGAAAATGACGATTTTTAATTTAGTATTGTTACGCTCGTATATGGCAATCTCCATTTACGGAAAACTTTATGTGGAAGGTCCTAACGGCAGCAATATATCCATGATTGTTATAAAACTATACGTTTTTGCAAATAGTACGAGTTTCCCTTTCATATAGTTTTTATTTCTTCCTAATAGCCTCAATATTTTAGGAAATATCACGTTCACGGAAATATCACGTGGGGTTCCATTTTTTGGGGGCTACCCTGTATGTAAAAAAATACAATCTGATACACATCCAGAGATGTATCATTAGAATATTATTTACGCAAAGCTTTTTGAAAGCAAACTATTTCAATAAGTTGAGCACACATTATTATCTAAACAAGGAGCTTAAAAGGATTTTCGTCTTTGATAATCAGCGACTTCAATTTGATTACTAATCTCCGGTAACAAGTGAGGTAAACATTTCACATTATTCAGTACGTCCCTTTTGTGTAATTTAACACTCCAGTCAGTTGTTCTTCAACGCCCATGGGCATGCCTGCCCTGCCCACCTTTTTAACAACACCAACCAAAGAATAATAAAACTAACGAACAATAAAATTAACGCCGCTCGCCAGATTAGACTTTACAATGTTTTAATTTTATGCTTTACAGAAAAACCTTTGATTTTATTTTGATACTGATAATTATTTCATGTTTTTTTACATTTATTTTCATATTAATTGGAAGACAATAAAGCAATAAAATATGGAGATATAACCATTCTGTGTTCTTTTATTGAGTTTGATCATATCATGCAGGAGGGAAACCATAAACAGAAAAAAGAAAATTCCTTTAAATTTTGTGTTTCTTGAAATACACCAAGGCCATTTTTTATTGTTCTTGCAATATACTGCAGGTGTTTGCTTTGAAAGAATCAATTGCACTGAACTCCGTACATTTATTATTGTTTTTATTTTGTGTGCGTTGTTTCTCCTTGTCCTTCATGTGCGATTATTGATAACAGTGCACTGAGTTTAATGACTGAGATATATAGGAAATAAAAGTTGCTTCAGTTTAATATTTTATACTGTACTATAACGTCACTCCGTCACTGCACAGTGCACAATGAGTCAATGACATAATATCAATCATATATTAAATATTTGGCTACGTGTTATGTGCGTACGTGTTATGAGCGTACAGTGTTATGTGCGTACATGAAGAGAAAAACCGTGCCATGAGCGTACAAGGATGTTGACTATTACGTTATTTAAGGTTTATATCCCTATTGAAAACAGCGTTTTAGTGTTTTTTATAAATTTATTTCTCAGCTTGGACGTAATTTTTCCAAAAGCAGTTATTATTTTCTTAAAATATAGATCTTTCTCTTCATGTCCAATTTTTTTCATAAGTTTTACGCTACAGTATAAC
>JAQIWE010003842.1:0-11376 GCA_034698565.1 Campodea plusiochaeta | reverse complement strand
GTCTGTATAAGTGCGTTTATGAAATCATAAAAGGAAATGCAACCCACGAGAAGAAATCTCACTATCGCCTACACAGTTATGAAGACAGTATACACTTATCTCAGTTCCACTGAAAATAATGTCGATTTCAATAGTTGATTGTTGAATATTTTTAATAGTCTTTGTCGTGAATTCTTGAAACTACACTTAAAAGTGAATTTTTCAGTTCCTTCCCGAAGTAAATCCCCAATATCATTGTTATATTTCGATGCGATTTAGTAATGAATATACTTTTTTTTTAACATTCACTATAATTTTATTGTGAACGTTGTATTTCGCAAATGTACAAACTGCTGCGTTCATATCACACTTCATAGGCACAAATTCTTTACAAATGGTCAGAATTTTTTTGGACCACTATCTCGGGCCAAACGGTCCTCCTTTTCCCTCTCCACACGTGTTCCTTAATCAATGATACGATTCCTGCACAAATATTATTTTTTTCCTAAGTTAACAAGCCGCCTGATCTGACTTCTGAGATGCATAATAAATACCTATAAGATATAGATCACCAATAAAATTATGTACAATACAATATAACTATAAATATAATGTGAAAGAATGTGACAATCTCCTTATGAGCACTCACACTTCTCGAAAAATATATATTAATTATAACCAAGTTCTCTATGTGAAAAGTTTGTTTATGAATGTCGTGAAATATAATGCTAATAGTAAGCTACAGTATCCTATAGTATGATCATAACAGAAACGAAAAGTTAAGGAAATTCCCAGTATATACATTTTCTTAAACATTTTTCGAAGATCGGAAAATTGAAACAGTTGCTTCTTGTACTTCGCTCACTTTGGCAAAAGAGAACACCTCCAAACGAGGAAGACGTCATCGAAAATTGTTACTCGATCTGGATGGTTAATTCTTCATCATTCGCTATTTAACTTCATTTGAACGTTCTATGATTAGACCAAACCAAATTTGAGTTTAATACCAACGCCTTTCTGAATTCGATTAAAATAAGTAAATTATATTAATTCAAAGGAAATTTAGGCAAGAAATCTTACAATATTAATTGAAATATCAAAGGTTATTATATTATACTGAATATTAGAGGACCATAGGATTCAACAGATGGGTGGTTTGGTACCTTTGGTTCCTCAAACGGGGGACTGCCTTCACCTATATATAGGAAATAATGGTATAAGGATAAGTAGAGTGCACGACAGCGGTTTCGACTCATAAGGTTATCATCAGGTATACTGGGCACATGGCTAAGATTCAAACCATAAAGATAAGAAAGATAAGATTCCCCCCATAAGTACATTCTTTATAAAATGAGCACTTACATAACAAACTTATGAGAATAAAAAACGCAACCTTACCTGGTCAATAAGCAGTGAAGACTATATCTCGACATACCCAACACGGAATAGCACCAAACTGACCATAAAATGTTGTGTTTCACTCGAATTCCATCATTTGAAAACGGATGTTGAGGGCTGGACCACTAGTCAGGGAGAATCCGAACAAAACTTTTTAACAATAGCACTTCCTGCTGTCCTCCCGTATATTGTTGAAGAGCAATAATAATCACAATAATAACATGCATGTTTTTGACACGAATTAGCATTGAAATATTATTTTTGTTATTATGAATGTGAATTTGTTCAGCGGGGTCATTTTTATCATTTTATCATAGGCGTAAATATATAGTGTAGATGCAGAAATAAAATACTCGCAGTAGATTTCGTCTATTAAAATCTCTAATCTGAGGATTAGAAGTTATAAAACAATAGTTGAAAAAATTAAATAAATGAAAAAGGAAGTTGTAATTTTTAGATATCATTCTTGCAGATAAATAATAATAAATAATATAGTCTAAACGTTTTAATACTAAATAACTATAATTGACATAATTACTCCATTTCAAATTTTCTTAAAAAAGTTAACGGTCTTTCTGATTTTGACCTTTGTTTGAAAACAAAATAACACCATTTTTTTATTATTATTGTCAAGAATTCTTTTGCCTAACTCTAATTATAATCTGGAGTATTAAAATATCATTCAGTACAGATAAATTTAATATAAAGCAAGTTTTCAGGGTAGACTTTCAAATATAATTATATTACACTTACCACACTTGCAATAAAATATTTGAAAACTGAATGATACATCACCACTTGCAAACCGCTATTGTCTGAATTCGCAATTCGTACAGCATGCTCCATACGAAACACTGACGTGCGAATTCGTTGAAATACTAATCTCTAAAAATTCCTTTATACGATCATGACAAAGTTATTTTGTTTGTTAAATTTCATGCATGGCTTTTCGTAGATAAGTTACAAATATTTGACTCCCTCTACTGTAACTGATGATATCTTACATATTTTGGTTATATATGCTATGTATTAATACTTCAATATAATAAGTAGGAGATATGAAAAAAGAAAATGAGTCAACTGACTGATATAATTATTTTCACTCAAAGTTTTATTCTTTCTCTATATAGTAATTAATTGCATCTTAGACATTTTAGTGTACGGTTTTAATTATTATTAAAAAGAAGTCAGACATTGTAATATCTTTTGCATATTATTCAAACGTATTCCGCGTTATACTATACATGTAGCCTAATGTGTATTAAATTTAGATTCAGTTAGACAACACATACAAATTTATTTTCTAGCACGGTGATATTGCTGTGTAAAATTTCAATTTTGACCGCCCGAATTTGTAAAAGCGGATTCGCTGCCTATACATCTAAACTTAGTGATATATATATATATAAAAAACGTTTTTAAAAATTAGAACTTTGACGTCCATGTTTGAATATTAAAAATTTCTTAAAGCAGTAATTATGGTAATTTGATTCGAAATAATAAAATTAGATATATATTATAGAGGAGAGGATTTCAAAAATTAGAATGATAAATGCATTTTCTGTTGTTATTTTTATAGCCATTATGTATCAGCATAATACTGAGATGTAAGTGTAGAAATAACAAGAAAAGAAAAAATGTCAGCATGATTACGTCAACATTGCTGAAGTACAGTAACATCATTTTTAGTGGTATGATGAATTTGTATAGCTCATCATACTTTTTTTTAATATGATAAATAATTCTGAGGCAGTTATGTTAAATACTATTATTATTACTGTTATAAAAGCTTATTAATGTTCTTCTCTAAAACCCCAACATTACGGAGTATTTCTACGCCCATTTATTTCATAACTACATACTATTCTATTAATATTTACAAGGTAATTGATGTAATGATTATATTGAAAAATAACAACTGATGATTTATTGTTGATGTAGTTTGAACTAGTTTTTAATTGTTGGAATGCTCTCATTTTTAATTCACAAATTTTCATTCATTTTCATGAAAGAACTTCTGAAATTATAACACAGTCAAGGTGAAAAATAAGTGAAGGAGAAACCTAAAAATCCAGGTTTCAAATTAAGTGTTAAATTATATAGTGGTTGCTGAATTTGCTGTATTTTTAAAAAGAGTTTTAATAATGGTATAATTTTGTGATAATATTGCTTTGCATTATCAGCAACGAGATTCATATTATACTTCATATACGTCAGTGGAGTATGTGAAAAGTCAAATAAGAAATAATATTGGGTCCAGTGATATTTCAAGTTTAATGATAACTCATTATCAAACTCAAATGTTTGATAATGAAACGTGACCCAATCTACCAATATGCTACAGCCTGAGTCAAATCAGTTACCTATATGTACAAGAAGATGGGTCATGGGTAAAGATAATTATATTTGATCTATCCCATTTCTGACATAATAATATATACTATGAAAGAAGGAACAGAAATTCAACAATTTTCTGTGGAGACTTGCTGAATTAATTTGTACAGAAGTCTCAAAGTCTTATTCATAATTAAGTATGACAGCTAGAATGTTGAATAAAAAAATTCCTGAAAATAATATTACATGTCTTATCTCTTTTGCCATCCCCAGCTCAGTACTATCTCAACAGCTATATCAGTTTTCTTATTCATGATTTCAAAAATAAAAAAGATGATACAAGAAACTTCTGATACAGTAGCCATCTATTTTACAAATGATTAATCTTAACGTTATAGTGTAGCTTGCAACACAAATTATTACACACACTAAAAATGTGTCTTTGTAGTTTTGCACTGGGGTGGTCATCATTCTTGAAAACCAAAATTTTATTATGAAAATGACACACAAATTGAAATTTTCCTGCTGTTCTTGCAAAAATACGATTTTTTTTATCATCAGATGTATTACTATTTATATTTTATTATTATATTATTTTGGACTTTTTTAGACGACGAATATATTTTATATTATTTTAATTTGCTTAGTAATCACCATTCTACGTCGATTCTCTTGAACTGTAAAAAGTATTGTAAAATTTTCAAAGTTGAAAAGCAAAACAAAAGATGCAACTGGTATTACGTGATCCTGTACGGCATCAGAGTTAGGAAAATAAATTAGAGGTAAAGAAAATGAATAAATTAGAGATGAAATTGCAGACAATGAGTTCAATTTAATAGTGAACGCATGAATTGGAATTTTTATTTTATTTTGTGCATTCATATTTCTGAACTATACCGTCTCTCTCTCTTCCAAAAATTATCAGAGAGAGAGAGAGAGAGTTATATGAAACTCCAGCATCATTTTTGAACTCCTAAAACGAAACAGCAAACGAAGTCATCATTAAGCAAATTCAAAATGCTTTTTTTTTTTTTTCGTCTTCCAAAATCCAATTCCTTTGACGTTAATCAAACGTTTCTGATGTCGATAGTGATTGAGTTCTTTGCACAGTAAGCTTCATTTTGGTTATGGAAGCATAAAAAGTGAAATTTCAGCAAATCTTTAATAAAAGCTGTGTAGAATTGGAAAGGAGGTTTCAAACATCTCTAGAGGATCTGATGATTCTTGATTGGCTGTAGAATATAACAGGAGTATTTCGTATATTAATTTACTTCTAACATTTAAAGCTAACCCAAGAAATATTTCTTGACAGTGTTCGACTTTAAAATTTAAACCCAAAGTTGCAAACTTAATAATGTTTTTTTATTTAAAACCTATACAATAGATAATTAGGAATTATAATAACAGCATAGAATACTACCAAGTCACAATGAAAATCACAATAGGCAAATATTTTGAAATAGACTGTATTGGGTCATTAGATAATTATCACCACTTTTTCTGGAAGGTTAGCTGTGTTAATAGAAAATGACCTTCTGTAGAGTGTCGAGACATATACCACTGTTTGCTGCTTGATTTGAATGATCTAGTTTCATTTCAGTGCTGATGTGCTGCAATATGAACTTATGAAGTTTGATAAACTAAATATTATAAAGTTCCATACTTTTATACCAAATGAAATACTGAATTTTCTTATGACTGCCAAGTCTTTTCGGAAATCAGAATCACTTAACCAGTCAAAAAGAACGTTATTTTCGAAAGTTTCTTATGTCTTAAATGTATAGCTGACAAATTATACTGTAGACGAGAAACAACATTTGCAAAAATCTGTAATTCCACAGCGCACAATAGCTTATGAAAATAGTAAACTTTTTTAGCAATAATTAATGTGTGTTCTTTAAAATTGAAATCACCAGTTGAATCGAACACTGATTTATTCCAATATGTACATAGGGCATTTGACCGTTATTGTATGATTTCAATCAAGGGTGCTGTAACAGTTTAATATCACAATCTTCAAATGAATAATACTTTGTTGACTTACTGTAGTATTAAGCAAATTTTATCCTTTTCTCCCTGCACAGTCAGAAGAAATATTAGGAGTTAATCTCTCTCTTCTGTATCACACTTATGAAAGAGAATACATATTAAAGCACACATTGTACAAGATGAAATCATGATGCAATTCAGGGAGGGAATATAACATTATGATGTTTATTTACATACGATACTATGCTTACCACAGATAAATTGGCAGATATCACTGAACAACAATATCAGATTACTATTTAAACTTGTAAGAAAATATTTTGGGATTTGTACGAGTATATTGGAATATACAATAGTGTGATATAGAATGTGATGAAGTTATGTACATCGCAAACAATTTCTTTTCAGTTGATAGGCCAAATCATCTTACAATCTTTTCTGGACTAAAAATAAAATAGAACCAAAAACATAATTTATGACATATTGACTTTGCATTATATATATTCATACTATAGTGTGAGACTTCAATATTGTCTCATATTTTAATTTTTAAACTGCATTTCAGAAACTTATGTACAATATCTACACAGAGAAAATAATAACTGTGTAAGGCCTGTTAAAAACAAGATCTTTTTTCGTGTGTATGAAAAAGTGATGGGTCATTATATCAAACAATTTTTCTTACACTGGGATCTTTAAACTAAAGGAATTTAGAACTCCAGAGTATATAAGCGGAAATCACACATACGTATCACTGCAATTTCTTTGAGTGGAATACACTTTAGTGCAGAAAAACAAAATTAAATGCAAGGAAAACTTGTTAAAATAATTTGAAGTTAAAATCTGAAGGATATTCAATTCTTATCGGAATTAACCAAATTCTGCTGGAAAGTTCACCGAATAGAGGTCTTCTGTTATTTTAAAATACGTCTCAGAATATTTTTTTAATCTGATTTCTTATAGCATTATTAATAGTCCCATATATAATAATACATGGAATGGGGCCTTATTAGAGGACCTTCAAGATTAATTGACAGAGAACTGAGTTTTTCGTATACTTGACACGAGTTGAATCGGTACACTAAGTCGATCTGGATCACCGGGACTCAGGACATGGATTCAGATACAGTTTTAACCAGAACCCGAAGTGACCTATACCTAATACTGATAGGAAAATTGGTATTATTGTTACAGGTGATATGAAAAAAAAAACGTTACATTCTTAGGGTTTACAGATGTTATGACCATAAAATGAATAAAACATTCTGTAAGCAAACTATCCAATTGAAATAGAATCATTATTCCTTGGCGTGTACTGATTACAAAATTTAACTGCACTTTAATTTATTTTCAAATCAAACATTAAATGTTTATTACAAATTTTGTATCCTGTTTTAGTTTCTATATACCAAATAATAATAAATGATTAAAAAAAATTGACGGTTTTATTTTATAGGAAATTGAAAGTTCATAATATATGTAGGTATATATAATGCCGATACAGCAGACCAAACCCAAGTTTTCCTGAAGTCTAAAGAAAATATCTCGTACTTACTACTTCATAAAATATCTGTTTCATTAATGGGGGATTCCAAAATAGAGTGAAGTCCTGACATCTCTTGGTCGTACTTTCAAATACTTCTAACCTTTCTACGGCAGACGCAAACTCCATTAGTGAATGCGCAGGTCTCTGTACTAAATATTACAGTGCAGGTTGGAGATGGAAGCCGGGGGAAGGAAACTACTCCGAGAGCAGGAAAAATGGTGTTGATAACAGCACAGCAAAGCGGCCCTATCGACACTCTTTCCCCTTAGTTATATATCAATCATTTACGCTGTATTACACTATCTTGTAATAATTACGTTTTTTTTTAATTCGTGTGGCATTCTCTTTTATTTGTGATACCCCAAGAGCAATGAGTATATCTCATGGCTTGCTTTTGCTTACAACGCGAAATCTGTGATCTAGAAAATATCAAAAGTGATCTAAGGTTGGGGGAAGGGTGTACTTATTGTTAAAATACAATGTGTATTATATCTGTGAAAGTAATTAAATAAATCTTAATAATATTGAATGAAAAGTTTTTTTTTTTTTTTTTTTTTCAGTATCAAAAAATAGGAATCTTTACTAAATAACATGAAATAATATACAGTTGATTCGTTTTATTATGTTTTAAAATTCTCGTGTCATTATTTTCCACATTCTTTTTACAAAATTAAAGAAAATTTGGAAATTATCATGAAGTTGTTTACAAGTTATCCTAAAATTTTGTCATCAGAGGATTATTGCACCAAGGAAACACTACACTGATTTAATTTCAAAAATAAAGTTTATTTATTACAACACAATCGTCAAGTTTATTATTTACATTATTAAAATTGTTATAAATAATTGTAGTTTTTGTGTTTAAACTTGATACATCAACGTATAATTTACACTATTTACAATAATTATAGATTTTTAACATATTTATGAAATCTGTTTCCAGTCATTATTTTGTCAGTGACCGCATTCGTAAGCTCCTTTCCAGATTTCCACTAAGCAGACGGAAGAATGAAACCTAAAAAGTTAATAAAAAAATAACTATGAGGGAATAATGATCTAAGTATACAGTCATCTATGATCGTTGTAATAAATCATTGTAATTTGAGTTAGGTATTTTAATTTATGTAAGTAGGCTTAAAATTATACTACCAAAAGAATTTTTTTTTTGAGAGAGTAGGTTGGAATGCTGAAAAATCTATAATAACGAACTATCTTTAAAATTATAATATAGAATAATGAATGAAAATAACTGCTGACGTATGTTTTATATTATACATTCATCTTCTTGTAACTATATTAATGTTTAAATAACTATGTTAGCACATCAATATTTATAATTAATATTATAAGTTCATTACAGTTCTAAAATAATTTACTGTGCCACATTACCATTCCAAAATAACAATATTACGGCATCACTTCCGAAAATTCTGTATTTAAAAAAAAATCATTACTGGTACCCAAATGAAGGTCAACCACAAGTGTTCATAATTATTGTTTTCGAATGAATAAGCTGCTCCTTCTCATTTACAAATCATAATATGCAGCAGTCAGTACCACAAAATCATTCTGAATACATACCTGTAGAATAACGTAAGAGGTAATGATATATGACTTAGCAACGTCCATAACACAGATCCATAGAAATCTGTTTGCGTTTTGTAAGCATCCCCAGATTTAATTTCGAATGTATCTATAATCCATATTGCTAGATTACAAACTATAAGGAACGTCACCAGTTCACGTCCAGGTTTCGAATGCCGCATTTCAGAAGTGTTACAACATCGGCGCATTCCGTCAATGATTAACGGAGTTTGGATTATCACTTGGATTACCTGAAAAATGTGGTAATAATATTGAAACTTATTTATAGTCACATGGACAATAGAGTATGTAATTGATAAGAAATAATAAGCTAGAAGCTGGGGAAGACGTAGCAATGTGTTTCTGCGCATCCAAAAATATTTCTCAATGACAAAAAAACCTTTATTGAGACACTGAGTACACTAAATATAATATTTTATTTTGAAATGTTTGCCATCGCCTTCATATTAAATTTTCTTTTTTTATTTCAGACCCTTCCTCTTTTATTATTTGGTGTTAATATGGTACTGTATATCTTATAAAACCTATTACTAATAGTTAAATGATACTGGAATTAGCTATGCCTATACAGTATACAAATTATATTTCCCCTTGAAGAACATTCTAATGATCACTAAACTTTGTCGTTGGCTTACGTTTACTCCCAGTAACCTGACTTGATGTTTTCCTACTTTAAAGAAACCCTTGCGTAAAACCAAACTAAATTCAGTTTATTCCATGTTATATATAGTTAATATAAACTATAAAGTTCATTTTGGAAATTACGTATGCAACTTTCCCTTTCATTCACGATGCCCACAATTTCAATAGTATTAAAAATGATTTTAAAAATTTTACTTAGATTAATTTACGCGAAAGCCGCTGGCTATAATTTATATTAGTGTTTCATCCATACCCTAAATTTCTGACTTCACCTATAGCTCGTAATCAGTTCTGACAGGGGAATGCAAAGAGTCTTTGGAATTAGTTAACTAAATGAGACGAACTCGTAAAAATGTATAGCGTTACCAAATTATTTATTCAAATAAGTCATAATTTTTTTTAAATGCATTAAAATGCGTTTTAATAATTTCTAATATTTTAAAATATTAAAGGTTGATGACGCTCAGCACCTATTTTGTTTATAACATTCCTTTCTTTCCGAAAATAACAAAATAGTCGTGATTGCATGCTCTTTTGTGGAATAAATTAAGACTGCCAGAACTGTTCGGGCACCCAATACCCCAAGTTGTACTCGCTACCCGAATGTGTGCGAGGGTGCCAAAACTAATAACAACTACTATGAAGGATATGCAGAGGTATTATACTTCGATGGAATGAAAATATGCCACAACTCCGCTTGTTAATTTATTGATTTCCTCGACATGTTTCGAAATGTAGAACATTTCATTTTCAGGAGGATTAATTTTCCAATTTTTCCAGATCCTCTTGAAAATGAAATGTTCTACATTTCGAAACATGTCGAGGAAATCAACAAATTAACAAGCGGAGTTGTGGCACATTTTCATTCCATCGAAGGAATAACAAATTTATATCACAGTCAATATATTATTAAAGTTTATTATTATCCAGAATAAAATTACCTGCATAACTGACGCAAACACTGCAAGTATCTCTCCCTTTCCTAATGATGGCACAATATTAAATATGGCGTAAAGAAAAAACGATGGCAGGCAGATAAAGAGAAGAACATCATCCAAATGAGACATTTCATGATGTGTTAAATCTAATCGAGTTATCTGCCGATATGCTACCAAACAAGAAATCGTCATGATACTCAGTAGTAAAGCCTGAAAAGAAGAGAAAGTTTAAATGTTTAATCTACACATTAATTGCTATATATACAGTATACAGACAGATTTAAACTATTTTTACCAGCACTGAAAAACTGAATAATAGTCAATATAACGATTCCAGAGATTGACGTATAATGTTAGTGAATTGCAGCACGTCCATTTACAGAATAATGTAATGATTGTAATCCTTCACTTCAAAAGTCACTTATGAAATATTATGGTAATAATGAAATGGCAAAGAAACTTAGGAAATCATATACTTTAGGAAATCATAATTATACATATATACTTTGACTATTTGTTAATTTAAGCACCATAGTAAGAAAAACTAGTAATTGTATATTTTTGTAGACAAATGAATAATTACTCATGACTTATAATCTCGCGAAAAAGAGAAAATAAACCTAGAAAATTTTGCAATTGATATTTATAGAGGATAAGAGACATTATACAAACATAATTAAGTTAAATAAGTAGGCCTACTTGAATAAAATAGTATGTATAGTATACAAAAGTAAAAGATTTCATTTAACAGATCGCTACTACACTGTATCTATATAATAAGTCGCTTGAGTGCCTCTGTCTGTCTGTCTGTTCGACCACGAACTACTTCTGAACGGTTTAACCGATTTCAATGATTAATAGCTCATTCGAAAGATCTTTTCAAGGGGAAGAAAACGAAAAAAAAATCATAAAAATCCATCCATCCGTTGCTGAGATATTCAGAAA
>JAQIWE010003841.1:0-11377 GCA_034698565.1 Campodea plusiochaeta | reverse complement strand
ACTAACAGATATTTAGTTTAATACTTAAACTTACCAAAATGTTCTGAATTATTCACTGTAGTAACAATATTTCAATGAAAACAGCAAAAATTTAATCAATCCCCTTATTTAGCAGTTAAATGTTTCAGATTTTATAAGAGAGATGGAACACTTGGAAGAGTACCGCGCTATCCCTGTAGAATTATAGATCACTAAATCCCTTTATTGAAAAAACAGTTCGGAATTTCAAGCCCTGATATTTACCAACATATTATTTTAAATATAAAATCAAGGAAAGTGCTTCCGGTATGTAATTTGTTTTTAGAAAATTTTGCTTACTGTACAAAGAAGTAAAAATAGTTATTTCTCGTTCAAAGTTCTTGTGATAGTCTTGAATTTTTTATTATTATTATTATTACCTTTTGCATTCTCTTCAAGGCATCTAGCATAGAGTTCCACCGGGTTTTTACTGGGGCAACCAGGTCCATACCACATCGACTCTTCAGATTTTCGGTCCACAAGGGAGATTTACGAAATCGGGTGATTATCAGCGATATTCCTATGAGAAAATCTTTGGATTTTTGGTCGTTCTTTATTGCGGAATTAACCGCAAGTTGGAGTGTATGTGAACAACAATTCATTCTTTCCCATTTTTTTTCAATCACCCTTTGAAAATTTATTTCTGCTGAATATTCTTCGTTGTCATCGTCATCAATGTTGAATAATTCTGTTTCTATGTCCTCCTCCGCAATGATGATGTCTTCATTGTCTTCAAGAACATCAGCATTTTCTTCATCTCCATTTTCGTCTTCAAATACATCATTGAAGCTGAAGGCTTTAGTAATATTTGACGCATTATCAGCTATGACCTTACCTATATCTGCTTTCTTTCTATATTGCGTTCCGTTAAAATTGTTTCAAATTTCCTTTCGATGTTCTCGGCATTATGACTACCTGGGAAATGTGCGAATGCTACCGTTGTGCACTCCATTGCCCACTGATCTGAAATGTATTGTGCCCTTACACCCATTATAGACTCCCTGCTTTTGCTGGACCACATATCCAGTGATAAATGCAGACATCCTTGTGGCACTGTTGACAATTTTTTTTCCAGAACTGGTAACACATCTTCTGCAGCAACATCAAGATGCTTGGAAACGGATTGTCTACAGTAAACGTTAATTTCCGGTCGAACACGGTTCATAAGTTCTTTAAATGCGTATCCCTCTGTAATATCCAAAGGCATACCATCTACTGTAATTAAGTCCAAAACAGATTCGTTGAATTTCTTCTGCAATGGAGAATTTTTATTCAGTTTCACTGGCGATACAGTCTTTTTGAAATGTTCGGTGACCTGCTGCTGACTTCCCAAATTCTTCCCTGTTGCCGTTTCGTCCGGAACGAGATCTTTATGTTTCAACTAAACGGAAAGAAAATTATGTTTGTTAGTTACAAAGATATACCGCAAAGAAGTGCTGATGATTTAGTTTAAAAATTGTGAAGCTAGAAAATTTTAGAATTTTTTTAGATATGCGTAAACTAATGAAAAAAAACTTTTGGATATCCTTTATAAAGTAAAAAGACATTGCTTTGTATGAGGGGTTTTTGAGTCTACTTTCCCATTACAACGAAACATTATGCTGAGACACTTCTGTTTCAAAATACAAAAGTTTTCTCACTCCACCTTCATGGATATTCTCTAATGGTATTACTATAATTGCAAATTACAATAGAGTGACTTTTATGCAACTGTTAAGTGTAAAGTAATATTTTCGCACTCTTGTATTTTCATTTATATCATACTCTCATATGAATAGCTTGTTGATTGTATATAATTATAAAAAAATATATATAAAGAAACCAAAAATCGGACATTTCACGGTAAATGGAATTTTGAGAAGAGAATTCGATATTTCATCATAAATGTTAATACATTTAAGAATTTTTCATTCATGAATAATGCAACTAAATTAATTAACAAATCGATTTAAACTTTTTTTAATCATAGTTCGGGGATGTGGTTTGTATCTTATAAATTAAAATGGGACAAATGGAAATTGTTCAGAAATTATAAAAAAATGGAAGAAAAAAATTATGTTCACAAATGGAATTTCTACCATAATGCAGAACTATCATCATACAAGTAGACGGCTGGAGCCCAAAAGCTCAAAATCTTAGCCCAAAAGCGCAAAATAATGTATCTCCCACAAGCGCAAAAATAAATCACCCAAAAACGCAGAGGAATCGTCCGAAAATAACCACATGTGGCAAACGGTTCGGAGTGTAAAAATAAAAATTATATATTATGCATATTGAATGTTGTTTACAATTTACAAAAACATTTTAGGGAGTAATAATAATGTTAGATAGCTTATATTTATAATAATGTTGCTTAAAATATAAAAAGTGAGTTTCCACAACATATTCATTTGATAGACATAGAATATATATACTGTAAGGTATATCTACAGGGTGGCCCAAAAAAACCTGGACCGATTTCAAGACCTTATAACTGAACGGGAAGTGGTATCAACATGAAAATAACACCATGTTATAGGTCTGGTAACTAGCTTTAAATCGGTGTATAATATGTACATGTTAATGTTAAAAATTGTTTTAAAAATTTGATTTTTGGAAACTGCCTAAAAAAGTCGTTTACAATGGGTTTTCTATGGAATTTTACGTGAAACCTCCCCTGAAATTTCCAGTAATAAAATTTTATTTAACTGAATATCATCCTAATTGATTTCTCATATTCAAACCCAAAGGAAAAGTTTACTCTCTCTTCATCGATCTCTCAAGCGCTTTCGATACCGTTTCTCACAATTTACTTTGGTAAAAATTATTCAACTTAAATATAAATCCTAAATTCATAAGAATTAAAATCTATTTACTCACAGGCTGAAGCACAAGTCAGGATTAACCAAATAAAGAAAACAAATTTATTTTCCTGTAGAAAAGGGTGTTTTGCAAGGGGAGGTGCTCAGCCCTTTGTTATTCTCGCTATATCTCTCAGATTTACCAGAAACTAATTCTTAATTACTAAAGATCAAAATAAAATAAATTTACTCTCCTTCAAGAAATTTGACGGTTGCCCCTGATTCTACTTTTTTATCACACTTCAATAAATTGTGTTTTTTAAATTCATTTTTCTGCTTAAAGGCTTATTATTTTTGAGCGGGAAGTTTCGATTTCCAACACAAATTAAAGAACCCTTGAGAATCTAGTACAATAGAAAACAAAGAATGTGGAACGGGACTTGTGTGTTGAAAAATTGGACGTCATGCTGAAAAATATTACAGGTTTAAAAGAAGAAAAAAGGAAAAATGAATAAGAAATCATAATTTTATCATTATAGTAAATAAAGACTCTTCTTATATTTTCTATGTAACTTAAATAATAACATAAACTATATGTAATAATAATTACCTGAAGATGTCTCTCAAAGTTAAATAGTTGTTTTCCTTTGCCACTAATGTCATTTGAGCAATGTTGGCAATTTAATTTCACTAAATTTGCTTCTTCTCCTCCTACAACATGTCCTACATATTTGTAGTGATCTTTGATTTCAGATGGAATCACGTACGGTCTTTTTGTCAGCTTCACGACTTTTTTGCTCGTACCGGAATTTTGAGATGACTCGTCTTCGATATTTTGCGAATTTTCATTTTCGATTGAAATTTCGGATGAATTTGAAACGTCACTAGAATCTCTAGATAGATCAGCAGGTACTTGTTCGTCGACAGAATCGCTTCTTCTACGTTTTGCAGACATATCACAGAGGGATTAAGTTCACAATACCGTTTCGTTTTCCGTATAAAGTACTTGGTGCCAACTGTAGCAACTTTCAAGAATGACAGATGACACTTTCACAAGTGAGAAATAAGGAGCAGTGGTTATTTTAGTGTTTCTCATAACATTTCTTTTTATTCCCTTCTCCCCCTCTTCCATCTCTATAAGGCGGCATGTTTCAACTTTCCAATGGTGTGATGGGTCGTGGGTGTTTCTTAGATAAGGGTTCGGGAATTTTCGGAGCAAAATACCCTAATATAAGACACAGTAATCGTTCTGCCGGGGGTGGAGACTGGAGAGCATAAAGTTAATGAATATATTAAATTAACATCTTTATCGGAAGTTCATTATTCAGGAGATAAAAAAGACATGATCATGAAAATATGTTTTATCAGAAGAATTAATTGAAGCCATTAGTTTTATGCATTTTATAAAAATACAGTAAAAACGAGAAAGAAAATAATAATATTTATTCAAATTAAGAATAATCACGTATATATAAAATGTTCATAATAAGGTTTACTGCAATGTTTTATTATATAACAAATACCTTACAAAACAAAATTTAATACAGAGAATATATAATCTGCAATCTTGTCAAAATCTTCGAGATTTGCGAATCCCGTACGCTAAATAAGCAATCGTCATTCCCATCGATAGGAAAAGTGCACGACCGTGGATTCGACCCACAAGGTTTCATCAGGTACCAGATTCGCCACATGTACTGTTTGAAGTAATAATAAACCTCTTAGTTCTTTAGTTGTGCAACGTGTAGTTGTTTCTAAAAGATATAGTAGTAGGTTAACATCTGTAAAATATGAATAAAATCCAACCATAAGCGGTCAAACAAACACTTAACTCTCCTGTCTTTATAGTGAATCACTGCGTAGTAAAAATAATATTAATATCGCCATGTAATAAATGGGTGGAATCCTTACTACGATCCACTGTACCTGATGAGAACATGTCGGTCGAAACCGCGGTCGTGTACTCTTCCTATCTTTACCATTATTTTCTAGATAGGTGAAGGCAGTTCTCCGTTTGTGCCTTTGTGGGATAATGGGTTCTAAATCGCTCGACTGTTGAATCCAATGGTCCTCTAATATTCAGTTAAATATAATAACCTTTGATATTAATATTGCAAGATTTGCCTAAATTTCCTTTGAATTAAGTTCTTAATTTTGGTTGCCTTCAATTTTAGTAAACGGTAACCAATCAAGGTTGACCAGTTAATTATACTATTTTAATGTGCAGCCGTTATCACATAACTTCTTTCAGGAGTTATCAATATGAGTAGAGTTACTACTGATCGAGATATGACACAGCTCAATTTTCAATAGCAAATTTTGACTGGACAATAAAGTTTTCGAGTCGAGTTTCATTTTTATCGAGCTAGAGTAGGGTAAAAATATTATTTTTATTGCGATTAATTTCAATAGTTTCTGGAAAAAAAGAAATTCGCCAATCCATAACACGATGTAACAACATTTAATCGCTGAAACCACAATTTTCGTTTTCACTGTGTAATAAATGGTGAACGAAACATCATTTACGCACGGATACGTACGCAAAGTTGTCTTCTCTTTTAACCGATATAACTATACCACAATAATATGCCATAATCGCAAAAAAATATATAATATTTTAATGTATTTTCGGGACCTACGAATTCAGGCTGTATTTTTTGCCTTGTGATTGTCTTTTTGTATTTTACTATTATGTAGAAAATGTGTGGAAATAGCACATTTTTTTTGCTTTTAATTCTAATTTTATCATGTAAATTTCTATTATGTTTTTGAATGACCTGAAACCGGTCAAGGATAATAAATATTTATATGCAAAGTTGGGCTAGTCATTTTCACACATAATATCATTATACCTTTGCTTCCATTCATTAGATTTGATATACATTAAGACGTATAACATTTATTCTATTTAAATTACATTTTTAAATAACTTGCCACTTGTTAATATTTCAAAATATAAAACAGAATAGGATGAGCTAAAATCCGTCTTAAAGTTCTTCTATAAATGTTGGAGTTATTTAATGACTGCCGTTTTCTTTTCTTTTTTTTGTTTTTGTTTGTTCATGCAATATTTAATTGTAATAAAATGGAATGTTTGGTTAAGCTTTCATAAGACTTAATTTATTCACAGTAAGAAACATGTTTCACACCTGTAATTTGAATCACATGATTCCGGTCTACTCGAAAAGATAAAAAATTTCATGATAGCATGATCGGTACTCCAAACTACACAGTGCCCAACCCCCTCCCCCTTCCCCCCCAAAAAAACGGACCGATTTTGGAACGGCAACAATGTAAGATATTCACATAAAAATACAACGTTTTGAAGCGATTGAAAACAGCTTCCATATGGCAGTGCTGTAGGCAAGGGGGGGTTGTACCCTCCCCCCCCCCCTCCTTGACGAAGAAAGAGTTAAGAATTTAACTAAAGATATGTCAAAAACTGTGAAAAAATTAAGCCTTCACTGTGAAAAATTTCTATAGAATCTTCAAAACTTTTGTATTTAAAAATGGGTAGTTTTCACTATATATTTGACAAAATTTTCTCAGAAGGTCTTTGACATTACTTGGGCATATTCCCCCCCTTTTAGAAATACTGGCTACGCACCTGCCATTGGTGTATAAAACTTCCAAATCCATACTATCATAAACTTTTCATAATCTAATACATGCATACAGAACATTACTTTGGAAGTGTTTTTGGAAAATTCATTATTAAAAATATATATATATTTTTTTTTAACTTTAATTTTTAAATGCCAAATTGAGACTATTTTCAAGTGTTTTATAACAAGCTATTGCTTATTTGAATACTTCATCCGGTTGTAGAATAATAGCTAGTGTTTGGGATTCTGTCAGTTTTTTTTATTGGGCCGCACCCTTTGTATATACCATTTATACATTTGAAAATGAAATATACATAAATATACTAGATATTTTTGTGCGCGACTCGGCAACTAAATACAGTAGTAAATTAACTTACATTTATGGTTGAGCTTGAAGAAAATAATTTTAAACACAAGAAAGCATACTTTCTTTTTGCGGTACTGGCAGTGGCGGATTTACGCAAAAGCACATGAAGCGCTAGCTTGGGGCCCCGGAAATCAAGGGGCCCCAAATTGACAACTTACATCCAGCTAAAAAAAACTACCTCTTTTGTTTCAATGCTTTCAACATTACTTTCTATTTCATTTTTTCCTGGCTGGTTTTGTGTCATTTATTTTAATTGCAAGTTATGTATTACTTGAAAATTGTTCAAAAATAGATAATTTGCTGTTAAAATTTGGGAAATTCGGAATAAAATAATTAAATTTCTCCATATAAAATGCCTAAAATTGGACAAAGTGTCAAAATTTTATGATATGTCTGCTTCCTTGCAATTTCACAGTTTAACTTCAATTTTCTTTAAATGCCCGAAATACACAGAACTTGTTTCCGTCAAACCACTACAAGTATTGTCTTTCTACTACCTCAGGAAAATTGGGCAAAAATATATAAAAGAAACGAAGCTAATATAAACTGAACAAAAAAAAAATTAGAAAAAGTATACCAGAAATCTCCACAAAATATCAGTAGAAATGGTATACTGTAGTTCTAACTGTAATTTTTCAAAATTTTCTTTGCTCGCGCCAACCGTGGTGGCGCTCGCTCGGAAGATTTTCGACATCACCCTGTTTAAAAAGGCCCTGATTAGGGGTCTCGTCCTGAGATTGCGCTTGGGGCCTCCAAAACCCTAAATCCGCCTCTGGGTAATGGGAAAACTTCAGACATAAAAAATTAGCATTCAGATGCATTTAGAAACGTCGTTGTGCTGAGAAAAATCAGAAAATAAATAATAAAAAATTATTGAATACAGAAGTGTCATTTTACATAAATTAATAAAAAGTTCGTAAAAATGATTTTGCTTTTTAAAATTAATTTAATATAATAAATTAAATATAATTCAAAATCGTGAGTTATTGTCATAAAATTATAAGCGAATATCTTGCTTCCGTTGTCTCTGTATTTCCCACAGCTCTTTAATTCCATACAGCAATATGGCATTTAAAGAATTGTATATATTTATAAATACTACATCAACTTCATTAAATTGAAAATAGTACCGGTAACATTAGGTCAACTGCACTCACACTAAATTCATCCGAATCATTGAGCTATTTGACTTTTTGGTGGTTGGAGGGCATTGGATGAAACTCCATTTCGACTACTCAATCAGCTGATTGAATACTTATTACGATTTGTTTTTGCGATTTTTCGTAGCGAAGCAGTCAAATTTTAAAAATTTGATTTTTAAGGTTTTTCGGACCTTAGAAATATTAACAGTGTACATCCACCCGCTCCTTGGACCGTTACCTTCATGGCCAAGTCATCTGTACTGCTTATTTGTTTTAAATAATTTTTGAGTCGAGCATTGAAGAGATAAAACCATTATTTTCATTCTTCCACTATATGCAACTTTAAAATTGTGTTTTGTTTGATTATTATCGTGGAAAAAATAAATACGTAAAATATATAAATAAAAGTTCATGTATATTGTCGGTTACAACATAGCCAACTAATCTACGTCAATAAGTATATCATTTTATTGTACAATACGCCCTCAAGAACTCCGTAAAATCCCACTCCGTTATTTTGGGACACTCTGTATAATAATAAGACCACTTATTCCTAACAAAGATTAACTGAAAAGAAAATCAAAAGAATAATAAATATTTTTTAAACTAGCACAGTAAGAAATAAGTGAAATCAAAATGAATGTGTTGTAAAAAAAAGTTTACGCATTTCTTTTCTGTTTGTTTATAATAAGTTATTGATTCATATAAATTGCTGAACGAATAAGGGGGTTAATATTGTCCTTAGATCGGATTCTAGAATATTATGTTTGGTTAAAATTACGTTTCTTATATTTTTCTTACATTTTCGAACAGAACATAGTCTTCATGGGTGGTTTTAGGGAAGAGTCGGGTTTCCCCTTGGAACTAAACTGTTTTTAAAATATATTATAATAAAATAAAGAAAGAAATATTGAAGAACTTTAATAAAAATCAGCTAAAATATGCGCTTTCCTATTCAAAATTACATAAAGAATCTCAGCAACATTTCATTAAAATGATCTGATTCTCTTAAAAACAATCAAAATTACTGTTAAATACTACAAAAAATTGCTTGAGTGCTCCACAGTCCACTTTCGTCGCATCGTGTTATTAATTGTTAGTTGTGCCCTCCCCTCTCTCCCCTTTTACAAATCCTGAAACGGCATTTGATAGCCTTCCGCATTTGTTAGATTATTAGCTGAAATCTAATTTTGTGATTTTTTATGGTCAAATACGAGTAGGACAAATTTATGTCAAATACGAGTGAACAGTTCACTCCCTCTTAGTGAAAGTCGGTTTTCTACGTCTCTCTCTCTCTATTTCGGACAATAGCTATATTGTACGTACTAGGCCTACACAATGTCCTTTTCGTCTAATTCCCAAATTATTCAAAAGAGTATTTTGTATTTTTGGAAAATTCCAATACCCTATTTCATTTAGTTTTCGGCTTTTTGTACGACAAAGAAGCTGTTGTAAAAAAGGAAAATGAGACTTTCTACAAGGCCGGATCAGAAATACAGAAAACTTTTAGATTGACGTGAATGGAAAACTTCTACAAACAACATCATAAATATATTAAGAAGTGCTTCTTCAATGCTTAAATTGCGGTAATATTCAGTTCAATATCTCGACAAATAGACCGCTTTAACCCAAACATGTACAATTTCCTGAAGGAAATACCCTTGCTTTTCTGTTTGAAAGTGGTGTGTGTGTGGGTGGGGGGGGGGGGGGGGGTATTGTGGAAAATAGTTGGATAGCAAATATACAATTGTAAAATTCGAGCAAAAATCAAGAAGGGAAAAAATAATTAACCTTCATTGCACTTTAAATTTTTTTATATAAACTTTAAGTGCGTTAATAAAGATGAGACCATACTTACTCGTATATTGACTATACCGCTGTTATGAAAACATTAAAAAAAATGAAACACTTTTAGAATAGCAATAAATTGGCTTTCGAATTATTGTTTTATTCGAGTTTTATTGCTTCCTATACCTATTTATCTTTAACCATTCCGCTGTTTCTTGAAACAGCCTCACATGATGAGCCATTTAAACCTTCAGTAAGAGTAAACATAATTATGAAAAAGGCTTCTGGCAATTTCTAATTTCTTTATGGGTGCGGAAATCGTTAGTATCTCCTAACTATTTGCCTTCAGCACTTTCCAAACCTATAAAACGTAGATCAGTCCGTAGTGCCTGATATTCGAAAATCCCATCCAAACCATTTTTCGGTGGAAGTGTGCATCTCTACAATTGTTTGTGATAAAACTTCCACGTGTAATCACTTCAAATTTTAATACAAAGTAGGAAAACACCCATACTTTTCAATAAAAAGAAACAGAGCTCTCTATCTCAGATAGAAATGGATTTATCAGCGTATGCCATGATTCTTGGCAAATAAAATTGATATCGGATAGAAAGATGCTGCAAATGTTGGACAGTTCCGATTTTTCGCCTGAGTCACTATATTATTACTAAGAATATTAAAAACTCATTTTAATGTAGTTCGAAAAAATATGAGTTCCTGAGTAAATAATCCGATAATGTCCGTTGCATCTTATTCAGCTGATTCCAACGATTATTACATTACCCTGTCAGACCTATATAGGTCAAACGCGGGTATATAACTTTCAATAAATGACGGGTGCAAATAAAATTATGTATGGAAAAACTGACGAAAAGGTACTTGTGTGTCTCATATAATTTTTTTTTTATAGTCCTTCTAGTGTGCCACATTTTTTTCTATTTACTTACACTGCAACTGGCACTACTGTAGTTGTTACCTTTTTATAGTATTTATTATTATCTTATAGTGCCATGAATTTGTTACGCTCAAGAACTGGATGAGGAACTTCTAGATTTTTGGTCACATTTTTTTTTTTTTTTTTTTTTCAAATTTTATCCTACATTACTTTATTTCCATTCCAGAAACTTCCTACAAGTTATGTCAGAATTGAATAACATTGCAAAGCACTGTTTTAGATGCGACTTGGGGCAAAGCGCAGAAAGCATTTATTGTCCTCGGTATGTCCGTCTGTCTGATGACTGTTTGTCTATCTGTCCGTCGAGAGAAACAGCTACTAAACTGCTAGATATCTTCTAAGTGTAAAGAAAAAATTCTCAGAAAAAATAATCGAGTTTACATTTTTATTTTAGAATCGATCGATCGAACTTTAAAGAAAAAATTAAAATTTGACAAAAATCCGACGAATAACAAATCGATCAATTATTAATAAATTTGATCATTGTTAAAAATAAGTATAGGGAGGTACAGCATAATCATTCGAATGACGATTTGATTCTGATTTTAAATCTTAAAAACCTCTTAAAATTCGACAGAAAATTACTCAAATTATAGAAGAATATCAAGTCGATAAATTCTATAAAATATAAGCATGTTCAGAAATAACAAGCAGCAAATTATTTCCCCTGGAAAAAATGGAAGCCTTAATTTTGAGTTTTCAATATTTTTTGGATGGTATGT
>JAQIWE010003840.1:0-11378 GCA_034698565.1 Campodea plusiochaeta | reverse complement strand
CCCGGGTCGATCGGATAGGTCAATCTCCATCCTCGGATAGGTCAATCTCCAGTCTCGGATAGGTCAATCTCCATTCTTGGATAGGTTAATCTCCATTTTCGGTGAGGTTAGGTTTGGTCAGGTTAGGTTTGGTACATATTAGGTTCGGTTCTAAAAGCACTTTTATCGAACCGGGCTTATAGTAAAGTATCCCCCAAATGGCCTCAAAGGCAGTTTAACTGTTAGAAAATTGTAAAAACAGTCTCAGCTTCGAGAAACAGCGGAACTGTATGTGACTAGTCTCAGCTAGTCTGTGCTCAGACTGTACCTTTTGCCTTTTAAAGATTAATTATTCATTAACTTGGTATTTTCAATTTTGGTGCCTTTAACAGTGGTATCTCCGCTAAAGACATCAACAGTGAAAATGCCAAATATTAGGCCTATTATCAAAAGCTTTAAAAAAAACTAGTCTCAATTAAGACTAATTGGATGGGCGCGTCCGAATCTAGCAATTTTTAGTAACTTAAAATTAACTGTCAATTGTTTCAAAAAGACACGAAAAACCAAGTCTAAGAAGTTGTGCATGAAGCAATTTGTAATTTGTCGTAATTGGATAATTTTACGTTATTAAAAAATGCTAGATTCGCACTCTCACATCCAAATTTTGGTAGTTTTTTTTTAAATGGAAAGATGGAAGACTAACATCGGCATGATCAATCAAACTGAAAAGGAGAAGCGAGATTAGTCTTAAAGGGACTGGACAGCGAAATAGATTTGAATCATTAATTTTATTGTACTGATAGTACTAATATTTCTATAACATTTGGTATAAAAATTATCATCTTATTATTTTCCGTTCATGAGAAATGGCGATTTGTAAAAACCAGCATCAGAAGAGTTACCTGTGAAGTGAATTTTTGGATCTCTGCATGTAGGCCTAATAGCTTTACAGCAACCAAATAGTTTTTATTAACTGAAGCAATTTATTTCAAGACTTTTAAAAATATATGATCAAATTCCAACTTTCTGTACACAAGTTATAAGCTTCGAAAGATTTTGGAAAAGAGGTTCACAGGTAACTCAGTGAGTTATCTAGATGAACTTCAGGTGGGTGTATTTCCAAAATGGCTGGACCGATTTTGTTCATTCTTTTTTCAAAAATCATCAAAAATTCAATGGCAAATACTTCTATCAGAACTCGAAAAGTAGAAAATTGGCTGTCTAGTCCCTTTAAGTGAGACAAATTGAAATTCAAATTAACCAAATTCATATAAACCTAACTCATAATTTCCATTTCTTTTTCTCTCCACAGGTTCAAAATCCCGCTGACAACCATCCGTCAATTCACCTGTAAAAAACCCCCTCCCCTTCCAACCCCCCAAATAAAAAACCAACCAATCACCTTCCTAGTTACACATTTACTCAAAACCAATCCAAGACTGAAATCCTATGCTTTAGCATTTACTTTAACTGGCACAGGTTTAATAACAGTATTGGTACGAAAGCAACAATGGTTAAGGAAGGTTGATTGTCTCGAAGCGGCTGTGTCGATTACTGAGGCGCCTATAGTGACTGAAGCAGAGCCAGCATTTAATTGGAAGAAATTCTGGGAAATGTTATGTCCGCAGATGCCTTTCTTTATTACAGCAGTTCTGGTACGTTTATATTTTAACAGTTTAATAACTGTTTCACATTTTTTTTACTTCTTTATATAATTATGTTCCTGAGGCCAGGGTTGCAGAATATTCCTGAAATCCAAAATTTCCCCAGAACATTCAGAAATTTCCCTGACTTTTTAATACAAAATATAACAAAACTGTTGCGATAATATTCACATTTTTCAAGTTCGTTTATGTTCAAAACATGGATCAATGTCAAAGGTTTGGCAACCTGGGCCGAAATGTTTGATTTTTTTACTACAAAAAGCTTAAATTATAAGTAAATTTTAAATTTTATGGCATTTTTAGTACCGTAAACAAAAAATGTTATAATTTTAGAAGTTTTATTTGTTTAATTGACCTCCATGTTCCCTCGAATGATGTTCCTGTGTTCAGTTCCCAATTATAAACTAGTACAATATTTCAATATAAATTCTTTCCACAATAAATCTTTATTCAAAACAATATTTTGTTAGATTTTGTTTAATTTGGAGAGAATAATCACGATCTAGCCTACTGTTTCTTTTCTGAAAAAAAAAGAATTATTTTTTTCACATTTTTTTTTTTTTGTGCTCAAATTTCCCCAAAATCTTGGAAATTTCCCCCAACCTCGTTCGGGCATATTCTGCACCCCTGCCTGAGGCTAGAAGTTGTGTCCATAATTTTGTTGTACGGCAATAAAATACGGTCTTATAAACTTCCAAAAGTAGGTATAATTTTTCACATTTCCAACTAACAAACATATGAATTGAAAGAGAAAAGGGATGAATACCATAGTCAAAAATAATAAAGTAAAAAAAAAATAATCCCCTTGCTCTCACCCGTGATATCAGCAATAAATATTAATTTTGTGACTTTTCTTTTCTTCTTAAAGGAATAAGGTCTAGAAAATCTCAAATTCTGTGAGATAGCTGGATGACAACTATACTATTTAACCCTTCAAGCCATTTTATCTTTAATATTTCTCTTTCCCAAAAGATCACAATTTAAATTCAGAGAAACTACATCAAAACGCAAGTTTCCACCAGCTTTAAATGCCTTTGCAGAACTTCATTTTTATAAATATGCCTCCAGAAAGTAAAAAACTGCCGGAGTATTTTGAAAAATCATCTCTGATTGGTAGGCCTACCATCAGTAGCCAATCAGAATCATTGATTCAAAGAAAGAATAATTTGCGTATATATACGGCAGTACGACTATGAAAGGAAATGGTATTTGCATATAAGTACGGCAATACACTACAGGTAGAGAATAAATTCACATATTTATACGTCAATACAGCTTGAAGGGTTAATTTAAAACTTTTGTAGTTGTTTTATTAATAATAAATACAAAATTTTTGACTAGGTCCTATCTATGAGATCCATCAAAGTTGTATAAATTTCTATTATTATTAATCTATTTTTTTTGTTTTTCTCCCTTTATTTAGTGTGCATTGGTTGTTGCATTCTTGAACATTCAGATTCCTACATTGTTGGGGAGCATTGTTAATATATTATCTGAAGTCCATACAAAGAAAATAACAGATTTTATGGAAGGGATAAAAGGACCTGCAAGACATCTCGCTACGCTATATACATTACAGGTAATTAAGCAGAAATTTCTATTTTTGGAAATGTTGTTTATAGACTCTGAGAGTAGTGTCTCATCTGGAGCATTTTAAAAGGGCGTAGTGCTCTGCCCTACTTTAAGGGCGCCCTTGTGCTATAATAATCACACCCAGGTTTCAAAACTGTTTATTCGCTGAAATACTAAAGAAATATAGCCGTTATATACGTCGTTTCAAAGGTCTCGGCGAGATCTTTCTAATGACGTATAAATTATTTAAATCGGTCTACAATTGAGGAAGAAATGTTCAAGAATGTCAGTGAAACATTTACGATCATCTTACCGGTAAATGCCTGAGCAAATTGTCTTTACGTAAAAATGTGACCTCTTTAACCTGAATGCGCCCTGTCCCCGAAAAATTCTAGGTGAAACACTATCTGAGAGTATAATATCTATTGTGACATTTTAAATTAAAAGTTTCAAGAAAATGTTATGGAGAAAATTAAAATAATTATCATAGACCTACAATGCCGTAAAAGTTTTTTTTTTCTATATATTGATATAAAAATTTGTCATGAACTGAAAATGTTATTTTGAAATAAAAAAATTCATAAAGTTAATTGAAAAATAAGGAACTTCGAAGAGTATTATTCTTAATTTCAAAAATAAATGTTTTTGCTGAAGTTTTTTCACATTTTTTTTTAGAAATTACAGTAAAAACTCGCTTAATTTAGACCATCTTTAATAGGTCGATTATATTTTGTTAAAACTTTGGCCACATTTTTAATAAAAATGAAGTTTTCATAATGTTTTCCATTTTTCTAATTCTATCATAACCAAATAAGGAAATAATTATGAAAATAATATATTATTATACGCGTAATTTACGGCAAACGGGCAAAATTTAGAAAATTACTTAAAACTGCCAGAATGTCTTTAAAATAGGCCTAAGACAATAATTTTCACGAAACAAAATGGTTTTTCCCCCAATGCATCTTGAAATGAGAAGCTTGCAAAATGATCATTTTTAATTATGAAATCTGAATTGTGTTTTCTGGTCTATTTCAGTCTGGTTTTACGTTCCTATACATTTACACGTTATCGTGTGCAGGGGAGAGGATGGCATCGCAGTTAAGAAGATCGTTATTTCAGAATTTACTTCGACAGGATATAGCTTTCTATGATAAAGTGAGAACGGGAGAAGTAATTAGTAGGTAGGTGATATTAAAATCAGGAAAATAATATTAGTTTTTAGAAAACGTTGTGTGCTTTTTTAGATCAGATTTTATTATTCAACGTTCTCTTTACTGTATTATCGATCGATTTTCAAACTGTAAAATACTACGAATAGTTATTTTCTGTTTAAGATAGTCTATAGGACCTATGATTTGAAGGTAGTAATGATTTTTTTTAAATTTTTGATAAATAATAGCAGAATTCAATAATTTTTAGATGCGACCTGCTACGAAGCACAGAAAGCATCTACCGTATTGTCCTCGGTATGTCCGTCCGTCGCGAGAAGCAGCTCCTAAATGGCTAGAGATAAGTATAGGGAAGCATATATAGAAAAAATTCTCAGAAAAAATAATCCAGTTCACATTTTTATCATTCCCGAGGTCACTCCCTTTGAGTGAAGTCGTGCTTTGCGTCGCTCCGCTATTGTTCATGTTCAGTGGCTGTTAGGTGTCCATTTCGTTGCTAAATTGTAGTATAGTCGAATTGTTTATATATATTGTTAGTTGTAAATATTAATTTGGAATCAGGGAGCTTCAAGTGCTGCTGAAGGGGAGGGGTATCGTCGGCTGGCGGCCCTTCGCGTCCCTCTTACAGAGCGCTTTAACTTGATTCCTCTCAAATTGTATATAAAATTATATTTATTTATTTACTAGCAGGCTAGTATTTGTTGTCGCAGCGTATGGATGGCTCAGCTATGGATGTAGCGTCGGCGCAGGATGATTCGCTCAAAAGACGTCATTCTAATGACTTCGAAAATGATTTTCAACAAGTACCAAAGAAGACACATACACTGACTAATGAACCCACTCTATCCACAACATCTCTTTATACTCATCCAAAAAACAACACAGGTGATTCCAATGATGAAAAAAATACATTTACTGTCTTTATTATATCGTCAGATCCAGGTGTTATACTTTCTACCTTGAGTCCAATTAAGTTAAATAAAATACTCTCAGCTTCACTCAAGGTTGAAGTACATGCATTCAGTCGATTGAGATCAGGCGCAATAGCGGCGCGGTTTTTGAAACGGGAAGATGCAGTCGAGGTTGCCAACTCTACTACAACATTGTCGGAGATTCCTGTGAAATGCAGAATGTATAATGAAAATGTTATTCACAAGGCGGTTATTCAAGGGGTGTCCAAGGATTTAGATGATGAGATTTTGTTGGGAGAGTTGATAAATGATAATGTAACAAATGTTCTTCGTTTTAAGAGAAAATATGGCGATAATTTACTTCCTACACAAACTGTATTGCTTACATTCAAAGAAGATATTGTTCCTCCAAAGTATGTTTACATTTTAAAAGAAAGATTTTCTGTCTCAAAATATTACCAACAGCCATTAAGATGTTACAAATGTCAAGGTTACGGTCACGGGTCTCGAACCTGTAGGGGGAAGGAAATTTGCATGAAATGTGCAGGTGAACATTCCACTGCCACCTGTGAGAGTACTGAAATTAAATGTAACAATTGTAATAAAAAACACATGTCCAATTCCAAAAATTGTGAGGTATATATACAAAACAAGAATATTAAGAAAGTACAAATTGATAATAAGATATCCTTTCCTCAAGCAAAAAAAATATTTCTTCAAAACAACGAAATAAACAACAGATCCTTTGCAAACGTTGTAAAAAGTCCTTTACACTTCAATTCAAATCCAAATAACAAGTCAGCAATCCCTGAAAATCCAACAAACTCAAATACGCCACTTCCACCAGAGTTAAGTCAGCTTTTAGCAACAGATATTATTATTAAGGGTATCATTTCAAAATTTATGGAAATGTTAAGAGACGTTTGCATACAACTTTTTACAAAAAATCCGACAACAATTACTGATAACATACGCCAGGACATTGTAACAACATTCACTGATGCTTTCCAAAAATATTTTCCACACATTCCGCAACACCAACTACAACTGCTCTCCTCATTAGGAAAGAACAATGGAACTTAAAAGCAACAAAAATTTAATAGTACTTCAATGGAATCTTAGAAGTGCTAATAAAAATTTCATCCACTTGTCTTATTTGGCTCACACTCTAAAACCTCATATTATTGTGTTGTCGGAAACATGGTTTACACCAAATCAGAAATTTACCTTATTTCCTTATAAAGTCTATAGAAAAGATAGACTTGATGTTGGGGGAGGTGGTGTCGCTATTTTAGTCCATCGTGATATACAACAATGCATACTAAAAGACGTCTACCTTTTCAATAACTTTGATGCCATTGCAGTAGAAATTACTTTGAGTAATTTTTGTTTCACAGTAGTAAGCGCCTACTTATCAGACAAAACAGCGTCAAAAGATGACATTAAAAAATTCTTTGCCAGCCTGGACAGTCGTTTTCTACTATGCGCTGACCTGAACGCACATTCAAAGCTGTGGGGTTCAGAGCAGAATAATAAACTTGGTAATATTATTACAGAAATTGTTGAGGATCTTCCAGTAGTAATACTGAATAATGGCGATGCAACTTTTTTCAGATATCCCGACTATTACTCAAGATTAGATGTAACAATGGCTACTTCAAATATAATAACGGATTTTCACTGGAAGGTATTGAACGATCTGGCAGGAAGTGACCACTTCCCTATTATTACTTATCTGAAATTACCTTACTCTGCACAGGCAAATAAAACACTATCTGGGTCCAAAACAGTAAGTAAGATAGATTGGGCAATATATAACGGAATTATGGCTAATCAGAATACCGACGTTGAGGGTAATGACAACATAAATATACTCCATGAAAACATATTAAAAGCCTCGAAAAAAGCATCCACCTACATAAAAACCAAAAAAGTTGCCGTTGCACCATACTGGGATGCAGAATGTTCACAAGCTTTAAATCAAAAGAGGAATACTTGGAAGAAATTTAAAAATAACTCAACACAAGAAAATTACATTAATTATAAAAGAGAGCAGTCATATTTACGCCGAATTCTCAAAACAAAGAAAAAACAACACTGGAGAGAATTTATAAGTCGAAATTCGCAACAATGCAACATAAGTAAGTTCTGGCGTATAACAAAAACGATGAAAGGAAACTTTATAAATTCAACCCCAAAACAAACAACACCATCGAATAACGATCTGCAAATACTCAAAGAGAGTTATTTAAACAGTAAAACAGTCCCTACCTTTTTGAGCACCAGACAACACCAATATAGTGGACCACAAATAATATGGAAACCATCTTTCGATAATGATTTCACTATTATAGAGCTCCAAAATGCTTTGAAAAAGACAAATTCAACAGCGCCCGGTCCCGACAACATTTCTTATAATCACATTAAATTTTTAGATAACAATACATTAACTACTCTATTGAAAATTTTCAACAGCATTTGGAATGGTAAAAATTTCCCTCCATCATGGCAGTCAGACTATGCCGTGCCCATTCCTAAACGAAAAGAACATCAACACGCTGAAACTCAATACAGATTTATAGTATTGCAATCGACAGTTAAAAAGACATTTGAAAGAATGTTGGTAGAGCGACTACATTTTATTTGTGAGTCGAACGATCTTTTTCCACCTTCACAACTTGGATTCAGGAAAGGTTACGGTACAGCGGATGCCTTAGCTACATTTGACATAAACATACGGAATGCTCTTAACAGGAAACAAAAGGTCCTTGCCATATTTTTTGACATCAAAAACGCTTTCGAGGCATTTCCTACTAAACTCTTTATACAAAAAGCTGAACAGATAGGTTTTTCTAATAAATATATACAAATATTTTCTCAATGCCTTTCTGAGCGTGCTACAGCTCTAAAATTTAATGGCGTTAGAACAGAATATTTTGTTGAAAGTGGTGGGTGTCCACAGGGTTCTGTGACTAGTCCCATGTATTTCAACATCCTACTGTCCGACCTGCTTCGAAATCTTCCATCAAATACATCAGGACTATTATATTGCGATGACCTCGTCATCTGGACCACAGGAGCTGACATCTCAGTATTACAAACTGCGATCCAAAAGTCCACTCAGTATGTGGCTCAGTATCTTCAAAATCATTATTTTACAATTAACAAAGGAAAAACAAAGCTAATTGTTTTTTCAAGGCAGCGAATACGAAATCCACTGACTGTTACTTTTCCAGATGGTTCGATTATTAGCCAGGTCTCCAACTTTACCTATTTGGGAATTACATTCCAACATAACTACCGATGGACTATACACCTAGGAAATATTACCTCAAGAGCCAGAAAATTCATTAACCTAATGAAATACTTATGTAGCTCATCTTGGGGAGCCGATCAGAGAGTAATGTTGTTATTCTACCGTTCAACCATAAGATCTATTTTAGATTACTCCTTCCCTGTTCTAAGTTCGCTGACTAAAAATCAGATTGAAAACCTCCAGAAATGTATTAACACGGCACTGAGAACGGCACTTGGTCTTCCAATGTACACTGCTAACCATGCACTTCTTGCAATAGGAAATGAACTTCCATATTTTGACCGCTTGCAATGGCTAAAAAACAATCTTTACGATAAGGTTTTTCGCAACTGCAAACATCCATTACACGACCTAATACTTCGAAGTGGAACTTTATTTTCATCTGAGTGTCCACTCTTTCTAAGATTACAATTAATTCCAGAGATCTTTCAAAACAAATGGAAAATTTCCTATAACAACTTTCCCAATTGTTTATCACCAAAAACAAAGATCAACATTCCGGTTTGGGATTTACCACCGTTCGAAGTCCATTACCTTTTCTCCTCTGGAAATGGTAACGTGTGGAGACAATGTTGTGTGTCATTGAATTCATTATTTGCAGATTTTATAACCAAAAAATTTCCAGATTATCTTCTAATATTTACAGATGGTTCATACAAACACGAAATTGGTAATACTTATGCAGCTGTATATATTCCAAAATATGAATACACAAAGAGCTATACATTGCCCCAACATTCAGGTGTACTGATTTCAGAATTGTCGGCAATTAGATTCGCCTTGGAAATAGCTATAACAGTCAAAGAAGAGAAAATACTTATATGTTCCGATTCTAAAAACGCCCTTTGGAAATTAGGTAAAAGTGCTATGTATAATGACAAAATAGAAAACAATATAACTTATGAATGTTTACACCTACTAAAACAGTTGACAAATACAGGTAATGTAGTGAAGCTATTATGGATCCCATCACATTCGGGAATTAGAGGAAATGAAGTAGTGGATACAGCTGCTACTGAAAATGCTTCTTCAACACAAGTTACATTTTCTATCCCATTAGGACTTTCCCAGACTAGGACAATACCACAATATTATCATAATAAATGGGATGAAAAATTTAGAACACTGTCTGAAACAAAAGGAAAACATTTTTTTGCTCTATACGACAATACCAAGTTCATCATACCACAACTTTTCAGAAGATATTGGCAAACTGTTTTCTACAAAATGCTGCTTGGTCATGTACATTTTCGTATTAAAAGAGGTGTTCGAAATTTCACTGAGCTCACAATATGCCCAACGTGTGGTGAAAATGATTCACTTCAGCATATAGTATTTGAATGCACCACACACATAAATCAAAGACAACAGTTAATTCGTTTCTTCCACCAACAAAACATTTCGTTAGACATTAATGCTATTTTAAAACAGAATCACTCCAATACATATTGCACCGAACGTAACATTAAAGTAATCATCGAATATCTTAGTAACTGTGGATTCACACATAATAAATAAAATTATATGAGTACCATCAGGTTAAAATAAGTTGCGGGATGAAAGGTCTCAGTTACCATAACATCCAAAAAAAACCATAAAAATTTAAAAAAAAATTAAAATTTTTTACAATTATTCAGTATAATTTATTATGCCTTATTATCTTAGATTTCCTATACGTACTTAACCGGATTCTGATTACCAAATCCAATAATGATATTGACTGCAAATTTGCGGAATTTAATACAAATTACGATATCGCCCTGATCAGTGAAATCATAAGCAAGTCATGAAAATAAGGACCCAGCTATGCTAATGTAATTTCCTAAAAACAAAAAATAAATGTGAATTGAATGTAGTTTGATCATAACGAAATGTCAATACTGTATTTAAACACACACAGAAGCCTGTTGATCTTATTCATTTTTGTCAGTAAACATTATCTTGCAAATAAAACCTTTTAAACATTATTTATATTTTCTTCCCCATTATATAATTTTCTAATCGTATTACCGCACTGCCAACAAAGGCATCGTTAAAAGTAACTTTAACAACAATTGAAATTATTTGAATCTATTCTTCCATAAGAACATTCTATAACAATACGCAATTACCATTTCAAACACATTCATTCACAAATTTAACACTAGGGGCACGACAATACTAATACTTCAGTTGCACACGAGGTGCTGAAATAGTCAATTTTGCAGGAGAAATAAGCGCTTCGATTTAAAGGTTTCGTTTATTTTAAAGGAAATGTACTATTTCTACCAATAAATATTTATAAGAATTTTACTGTCAGCTTTAATTTTATATTATATTTTTTCACATAAATTTATATTTTCAAAAACTTAATTTGAACCTCTTGTTTCTAAAATGTATTTTTTCTGGTGGAAAATTTTATATTAAAGTTTTTGGAATGTAATGGAAGATACATTAGGAAAATATATATGAATTTTACCGTCTAATTGCTCTGAAATATATATTAAATATGCAGTGATTCTCTTAATCTAATATAACGGTGTAATGTTATAATTGTGGGATTGAAAATGAGAAATATTTGTTGACATAAGCTTAATATCGTATCAGAGATGAACCGGGTCATTTGGGTCATACGGGTCACCAACTTTGTCCGGGTCACCGGGTCTCGGGTCCAGACTCAGCGGTGATCCGACACCCGAAGTGACCCGGACAAAGTTGGTGACCCGTATGACGCAAAGTATTCCTAATCTATGTTAGAAAACTGATCAGACATTATATTATGACA
>JAQIWE010003839.1:0-11378 GCA_034698565.1 Campodea plusiochaeta | reverse complement strand
CTGTTGAATCCTATGGTCCTCTAATATTCAGTATAATATAATAACCTTTGATATTTGAATTAATATTGCGAGATTTGCCTAAATTCATATGAATTAAATTATATTAATGTAAGTTTCACTTCATTTAATGCAGCGTTCAAGTACGCAATCACAACCGATGCTTAAGCCAAAATTTCAAAATATGTCCACCTGATATTTTAGCTGCATTGACTCTTTAAAACAAAAGTTTATTCTTTAATTTTCTTACCTTTACAATTTTTCTGCCTTCTTTTCGTACTGTTTGTGAGTCTTCTGTCAAATCCACAGTATCCATTGTTGAAGCTGCTGATCTTGACTTTGTTTTTATTCTTTCTTGAATAATTTTTGAAACAGTTTTCTGAACAACACTCTCAAGACTTTTCCGAAGTTCAGGATTCTCTTCTGTGATCCATGATTCCATTACTGCTGTTAATTTATGTTTCTCTGAAGTCAAATCTACAGTTTCTCCTGTTGATTTGAATGCTGCTATAGCAGCAGTGGCGAAACTTTGAAGAAAGTTCGTATCAGATGTGAAAATCCAATCAACATAATTTTTCACAACAACTTTTGCTTGATTGGGATCAGCTGCTTTTTGTAGAAGGCTCTTCAGCATTGGATTTGTTAGAGCACTAATGTGAGGTAAAGTCACAGACGGCTGAATGGTTTTGCCTTTGTAGCTATTTCTTTGAGTTATGGGGATGTTTGGTTCTATAGGCCTACCCCTTGTTGATACAGACGAGTTCATTTGTTTTTCATTATCGTTAGCATTTCTAGAATTGTTCTGTATGCTGTTTTTTAGTTTTGCAATTTCTGATATCTGTGGATTCTGCACAACGGCATCACAGTTAATTTCTGGTGCTCTACTAACTTGTTGTGCGGATGAATTTGTTGAAACATTTGGAATCTGCAATCGATTTGGAGATAGTAAATTGATGATAGGTTGCGTATTGTTGCTTACAACAGCTGACGATATGGAATTAAAAGTTGTTTGCCATGTTAGAATTTGCGCTGATGGATTGACGGTCTGTAAAACTGGTAATTCTACTGCTGGCATTTGAAAAGTGTATGGTGTTGGAGCTACAATATTCAAAGTGGTTACAGGAGGCACTATCATTGGTTGTGACAAATTTAACTGAGCCGGCATAATCTGATTGGCTAACTGTAGAGAATTTGTTGTATACTGCATCATAGTAGAGACAGGTGGATTGGCACAGGTGATGTTAAGAGAAGGCAATGGTTTCTCTGGTCCCTTTTTAGCTTGGGAATTGAGCAATTTTACAAGTTCACGCTGTGCATTTGCTTCCTGAAGGGCGAATGTAGGGGTGCTGCTGAATGAAACTGGTAGCCGCTGAATGGAATTTGGATTAAACTGTGAGTAAACTGCTTGAGGTCGATTCAAATTTAAAATGCTCTGATGCTGAAATCCACTGTTTTGAAACTGAAGATTATCCATAACCATTTGATTATTAGTTATTAACTGAGATTGCTGTGCATTGATAAAGTACTGAGGTCCCATTATCTGCTGTTGTTGCTGCAAGTTTATTATCTGTTGTGATTGTACTGGTTGGCCTATCATAGATTGGTTGATAAGTGCTGGTGCATTGGTACTTACAGCAGTTTGAAATGCTTGTTGATTTGCTGGAGATGCTTCTATACTTGGAATTTGAATATTGTTTTGATTGACAGTCTCTGAAGTTGCTTTAGTTCGATGATTCTCGTTTGTTGAATGTTGAACTGCTGAAGTTTCATGCTTAGATTTAGACTGAAGAAATTTATCTAAATCCTGCTGAATTTTCTTTACAAGAACCTCTTTTGTCTGTTTCTGTCTCTGATTTTCAAGAATGTCTTTCACCTTTTTCGAACTCTGAAACCTCTCATACTTTGAGTTGAACTTTTCAACACTTCTTGATACTTGTGGAAAAGCCCATTTTCGTAATGAGTTATCCCAAACAGCTTCATTCTCAACAGATTTGGAACGACTTGATTTCTCTGGACTCTCTTCATGACTGCTGTTGCCATCTGGTCGATAATCGCTATCTCCATCTGATGAAATTGCTTCTTCTTGATCCGCTTCACACAGAGAGCAATAACCTGATGGATGAAGTACTTCACATTGTTCCTGACATAACTTACACCACTGAATTGCAGGATCAGCTGTTTGATCTAATGTACTCTTTCTCTTAGCTTGCCTTCCAGGAAGACGTCGTTTCCTGCCGCTGTCAGATTTAGTTGGAGTTTTACTTTTCTCCAGTTCTGCAAGTTGTTTAGCATGACAAAGTGTACAGAGTCCCGAAGGTTGTAAGAAGTCAATAGAATTACATGACAAACAAGTTCGTTTTAAGCACTTCTTCTTACCAGCTTCCATCATCTTATCAACCGGAGTGTCCGTAAAATTTTGTGAAAGAACCTCTACAGTATTTGTACTCGGAACTTCTTTTCCTGCGTCAATTTGTGGTTGTTCATTGTGAGCTTTCTTGATTGAAGTTTTGTTTCTGACTTGAATTTCTCTCTTATTAGAAGGAGTTTTGACTGTTTGAGAAGTTTGATCTTCATTATTTCCTTCTGTACTATCTGGCAGAACACTTAATTGTTGTTCAACATTATCATTTGACAATGACTCCAAATCAGCATGGCTCTCAGCAACAGTTTCAGTTGTAGAAAATTCAGCTTCATCTTGTAAAGTTGTTTCTTCATTGTCAAAAGCATCTTCTCTGTCTCCATCAGAAATGACATAATCTTCCACTTCTACTTTTGGTACAACTAGGCCAGGTTCTCTAATATCTGGTAGTATTTCAGTCTCCATCTCAGTTAATGGCAAAGGATCGTCTCCAATATCTTGAGGAAGACCAACTTCATAATTTTCCAGTTCATCTTCTTCATCAGAAGAAATGAGATTAACGAATACGGGACTTCTTTCTGCTGGTTCAGTCTTTGGGGTCATAAATTCAATAGGGGGATTGTTTATAGCAACTTTGTCGTTAAATGTTTCAACCATTTGATTAATAGCTGAAGAGTTAGACACCTTTTGAACTTGTGGTTTTCTCTGCATATCAATATCATAATGTTGCTGAGAATTGAACTGCGAGACTTGAGTGTGCTTAGGAGGACCTCTCGGTGACGAAAAATTGTTTTGTAAAGACACTTGTGAATGTACGGGTTCATTTGAAAATAAAAGTTCTGACAGCATAGGATGTGTTGATGCAATATCGTGTGGCATAGTATTGGATTGTAAATAACTTGTTGCAATAGGTTTTGTAGGAATAACATATGAAGGAGAAGGTTTATGTGGTAAAAGAGGTTTTGTAGGTGTAGGAAAGGATAAAATAGATTGTGGTGGTGTGGTGTAAGAGGAAGCAGGTATTGGGTGTACAAAATGGGAGGAAACAGGAATTGAAGGTGGAAAATTAGATGGTACAAAACTAGATGATCGATTATTTGACTGTATAAAATTAGATGTGGCATGACTTGGAGGCTGTATAAAATTGTGTGATCCATAATTTAAAGTCTGTAAAGAATGGGTTGATACACGATTTAATGGCGAAAGATGGGTTGATGCATGATTTAAAGGTGAAGGAATATATGGAACAGGATTTTGCAAATGCCGTTGAGTTAACACATTTGAAGATTCAGTACTGTAACTTTCAACCTTCTGTTTACTTATGCTAACGTTAAAAGTTTCGCTACTCCTACTTATTGAATCTTGTACGGGATTTTGATGAAGTCGTTGTGCTAGCTTATTTGGACTTTCATGTTCAACTTTCTGTTTATTTCCACCAACAACAAAAACTTCTTTCTTCTTCGAATCATCTTCAATTTTTGTGAAGAACGGATTAACTTTTTCAAGAGGTACTTGTTCCGAATGACGTAAAACAGAAACAGCTTCTGATAAATTCTCATTGAGTGAAATTGTAGTTTTCCATTTTGAAGAAGATTCATGTGCAGTGTCCAGAGGTTCAGTCTTAATTTTGAGAGGTACTGTTTGCTGTAGTTTACTTAACAATGGAGGAGTAAGAACTGTTGTGTTGCTTGCTTCTTTTTTCTTCTTACAGTTACATTTAGTTGCTGACATACATATCTTACAAAAGTATGAGAGTGAAACAGATACAGTACTCCAGGAATCCATAGTGATGTACTGATTCAATTCAAACAGTTCTTATCATCATTGAGGGTCTGAAATGGAAAAGATGACACTTATCAGTTACCAGTAATGTAATTTACAGTATGAAAGATTAATGCTATACACATAGTTCTATGCTAATTCATTGCTTTGTAATTTAAACAATGAAGAAACAAGTTTTCTTTAGTTCATACTACCAGTAAATCTAAAGAATGACAGAAATAGTGTCTCATCTAGAGCGTTTTAGAAGGGCGCAGCACCCTGCCCTACCTCTTGGGCACCCAGCCCTACTTTTAGGACGCCCTTGTACTATAATAATCACACCAGGTTTCAAAACCATTTATTCGCGGAAATACCAAAGAAATATAGTCGTTATATCGTCGTTCTAAAGATTTCGACGAGATCTTTCAAATGGCGTATAAAAAATCATTAAAATCGGTTTAAAATTGAGTACAAAATGTTAAAAAATGTCAGTGAAACATTTTTACGACCATTTTATGCGCCCGGGCAAATTGTCTTTAAGTAAAAAATGTGCCACTTTAACCAGAATGCGCCCTGCCCCCGAAAAATTCTAGATGAAACACTAGACAGAAATACAACTTTTTCTAGTTGTTTTCAGCCATATACAAAATACTGGTAAAGTGCAGTCATCGCCATTTGCCAGATTCGCCCTAGCATAGGTAAATGCAACAACTGGCTACAAATGGCTTTGCAAAGCTTTCACAACAATAAACAGCTGAAAATTAAAGAAAATTATGCAAAAGAAATTAACATGAGTTATACAGTGTATAATAACAAGTAAATAACTGTAAAAGAGATTTAAAGAGCTGATTTAAAGAGTTCGGGGTCACCTGTTCAGTCAGATAGATTGCATTTGATCAGAAAGAAATTAAGTTACTCCACCACATCTCTACTTGAAAATTAAAATTCTACATTATCTGTTCAATCCAAAATAAATTTCAATTGATAAGACATACTGTACAATTATACAATGTCCTTCCTTTAGGCCAACAAATAAACTCATAAATTCATAACTTGAGTTTCACGTTATTAAATAACTAAAATAGCAGTTCATGAAGTTAGAGTCTTGAAGATTTATTATGTCAGACTTCAGATATACTTATAAAAAGACTTTCCCCAAAATTTCATAAAAATCAAACCAGTAATAGAGCTAGAAAAATGATGTTTTCAGAGAAATGATTAATCTTTCAACTGGTTTAAAGGATGTTATTTTTGCAAATTCATTAATGGAAAAACTACTGATACTGAATTGATTTTTCTGTAATTATAAGCAGTGTCTTATATCTGATTGAAGTTCAACATGATCTAGAACCAACTCAATTTTCAAGTCTTAGTTTTCTACTGACTGCAACCCCAATCTCGGGATTTCAATCCGGGAATTTCGGGATCAATTTTTAGCATGACGAGGGTAGATAAAATATAAACCGGACTTTTGTAATTGTGGGCGAATAATGCAACACAGATCATTGTGGCACCATCCAATATTTGGATTAATCTTTTGGAAATCGTTTGGCATCATCTAGCTGTTTGTCCCTTTGTTTTGGAGTGATGAAGGTTAATGGGTGAAAGGCTCGCAGTGCACTTGACCTTTATAATGGCTAATTTTTTAATATCGCTCAAAGTTTTATATTAGAGAAATCAAACAAATAGACCTATTACGCTATTAGTAACAATATAAAAAGTGTGAACACTAAAGAACGTATTCAGGTATTTTTCAGTTCATTGTCTTTAACTTCAGCTGTGTTACAGTTGCAATATTCAGTTTTGCATTCTCTGGGACAAATTACACTCTTCTAAAGAAAATTTCACATATTTTGAACTTAAGTTAGTTGACTGCTTTCACCTTTTATGTCAGTTCACTGTAGTGTGCTTCACCTATTTTCTGCCATCTGTGAAGTAAGTAATCGTGTAAAACAACTCTTGAATAAAAATATGTGAAAAGAAATTGTTCGGTCAGGATACTGCAATTAGATAATCAGATCTTTACATTCCCAGAAGCTAATTCTTCCTTTGTACAAAATAGAATCATAAAGAAATACTTAGTATTGATGAAAAAGAATCCTGACAATAAAAATTTGACTTTATTGGATAAGTATCAATTGAAAAAAGTCAACAAAATTAGCAATTATGTTTTGCACAAGTGCACTGCGAACCTTTCGCCCATTAACCTTTATCACTCCTAAACAACGGGACATATTAAATGGTTCGACGATGCCAACAGATTTCCAAAAGATTAATCCAAATATAGAATGGTGCCATAATGATTTGTGTTGCTTTATTCGGCCTTTATTACAAAAGTCCGGTTTATATTTGATCCAACCTCGTAAATATCAAATGTTCCATTTTTCTAGGAGGCTGTTGGAATTACCCCTTAAACTCAGATTTTCATTTTATTCCAACAAAAAATAATGAAGCAGTAACCACTTGCGAAAAAAATATAAAAGAAATGTGAAAATCTACTTTAGTTTATGTTCTTGCAGTATTAATTTCTAAAAGTTATGAATCTTATGATTTATAATTTTAAAAGGTGAAAAAGTATGCTTTTATAAAACCATGCCTGAGGTTCGGATGTCCGAAAATCAAAGTATTTACTACAAGTTTTTGTAAATTACTATTACTGTACCAGAAAATTAATATATTGACAGTACAAGTCACATAAATGAGAAGTCCAATTAATAACAAATACAATAGTGGAAGAAAATAAAAAAAATGAGATTTAATTTGAAAAAGAAAAATTGAAATGAAATTTTTATTTTGGAATTCCCTAATGTTACCGTACATGTTCTCGTTGAATACCCCGCATTGCCATTTCCAATAAAAACATGTACTCGTTAGCTGTAGAGTCACGTCAGGAATCCCGATAAGGACACGTTTCAATCGTTCGTCATAAAGACACGTCGGCAAATCAGATATAACCATGCCGCCACGGTATCATATATCAGCGGCGTCACGTACTATCCCCAAAAATATTACTTTTCTTTGTTTTCAGTAATTCTTTTTGTGAATTAGTTAAAGGTAAGTATTATTGAAAGCTTTTCAATAAGAAGGATCTTCAGTATTTTCTCATTGTGAAGAAGGATCGTCAGTAAAAAGGTATATAGGTTCGTTATAATATTATTTTATTTATGTATTTATTTCATAAGGTAGCTTACAAAACAACACAATTAGGGCCATAGATATGTAATCAGGAAATTATATTTCCTGATTTTATCAACGGAAATGAACAAAATTTCTTGTCCTACTACATAAGGTACTTCTCTGGCCATTTGGGATCGAAAAGTAGTACCGTATTACTCAAAGACATAACCATTTTTTATTTCAGAAAAAGAAAAGTCAAAATTTCAAATGCGGATTTGCTCACTTTAGACCTACTTAACTGATTTTGACCTAGATTGCTTTATCCAATAGGCTACCTGAAAGTCTTGCCTACTTAAATCACGTACCTTCTATTTGTGGTACTCTGTTTAGAATATGTTTTGAAACGAAAACGGTTAGTACGCACTATGAGATGAATCCAGGCAGCCATCACTAGTCACGTGACCTCTTCCGTATGAAATGACGTGTGGCCAGAAAAAGAGGTAGTTCAAATAAAACGGGAATTTCAAAATTAGGTTTGTTCTTCAACTTTTGAATTTCCCACTTTCATTTCAACTCTCCACTTTTCCTGGCAACACATCATTTCCTGAGGAAGAGGTCATGTGACTAGTGATGGCTGCCTGGATTCATCTCATCTGGGATCCACGGATCGCAAACACTGTTTCATATTTTTATTCTAACTGAAAATTTAAATGATTCATCATGTGCAGCTGTTTCGGTAGAACAGTGTATGTGACTATGTAAAGTTTAACTGATAAGCCTCTTCAGGCATAAAAGAAAATGGCAAACGATACAGTCAGAAAACTCTCTAGTCAATCTCCTGAAGGCTAAGAATGTTAGATCAGCTTACTGGCTTAACGAAACATGTTTGTTTAAAGTGGTACTTGCAGCTAAATTGACTTTTCTGATATTATAACATAAAAAACATATTCTGATATTATAACATAAAGTCTGCTTGACATAAATAACTCATATTAATTTTCTTACCTCCCAAAAATCATCGGTTGTGGAGATATTCACCTTAGAAAATACCGTACAAGAATATAAGCTGGAAGGTAGCGGAGTAAGCGTGGCCCAAAATAAGACAAACTGCTGATACCGGTATATGAATAAATTTATTAATTTTCATTATTTTTAAGTCGGTTTTGCTGCTACTTAATAGATATGTGTTTTTCAGCGAATAATTTGCATATTTTCGCAAGGCAGCGAAATTAGGCAGGTCGATTTGTGCTACATTGTGGAAAATCTATCGTCTATATAAACAGAAATATCTCTTGATCCGTTGGGTCAAAAAATGTGAAACTTTTTGCAAAATTTTTTTAATAATATAAGATACAAGAAACTCACAGAAACCCGGAAATTTATTATCTGCATGTAACACTTTAAGAGTTTAACGTGAATCTTAGTTAAGTTTACAATTTATTTTTATTTTACTGTTTAAGAATTACTTCGTTATTGAGAAGAACTTGAAATACTCGATTTCCCAATGTAAGAAATTTGTAAATTCTTATTTCAACGATTGCTTTAATATTTTCCGCCATTTTGCAAATATTTTAGAATAATACTCAAAAGAGGATAAAATGAAAATTTTCTATTAAACTGAATCAATGAAAGATAATGGCAAAAGACAAGAAAATTTTGTAATATTTCTATTGGGGATTTAAAAATATCAAAACTCCTAGTAGTACTATAGTAGACTACCCTTGACAGCACAAAAGGGAACTGTCTTTTTCCTACAAGAAAACTATTGTGACAGATGGACATGTATCTGGCCTCGGTTATGATTTCAAAGTGTTGCCAAACATTTTTATTAATGTTTTATAAAAGTAATATATTTTCATAAGAAAATTTAGTGATCACGTGTGATGGGTTTTGTTTTTAGAAGAATATTATTATTATTATCATTATTAGTATTTACGAAGAAAGTATTCTGAAGAAAAACAACAAAAATAATAATGTTATTGTCACAATACATTATTCCATTCATCAATGTTCTTATTGTTCCCCTTCAATTCGTATTGTCCCCCTTCAGTGACCCACTCTTTATTTAAGCTGACTGCCGTAGCCATTTACCATTAAAATAAGTATTTGAAGTTCCATATTTCTTCACCACGTAGCAGCACCATCAGTGGTTTATAGCAGAAGAAAACACTTTGGGGAATACTACAGTAGACGTTAAAAATAAAAGGAATTTTATACCAAGAACACGAGGGGGGTATTTTACTCTTGGGGGGGGGGGGCTCAATCCAGTATATTATTTCAGTATTCATATCGTTCCAACGCAAAATATAATATCAGTACAATTTTTAAATGTTATTATCAGAAATAAAATTATTTTAACTGTAGTTTCAGTAATAGAAGTATTATTATTGATTTTATTAGAAACTAAGTCAGGCCTTTTCCAATTGCAATTTATTAACGTATAACACATTAACTAACTAAATGTAAGAATGTTGTTCTATGGAATGAAAAACAATGATTTCTATCAATTGTATTTTTTTTTTTTTTTTCGTTTATTATGTCCATGTATTATTAACGTTAATGTGAGGTTTGCAGAAGAGTAAATGTTATTTTTAATATTATTTCATTATTGTACAAAATTTATAACATCATCATTTGTAATTATTACCATTTTATATCATTATTCATTATTGTTCTAAATTTCCTATATTTGAATTCCCGCCCCTGTACACAACATACTTTTTCCAACCACTGAAATTATCATGTACTGTATTTCGAACCCTGTAAAAATGTCAGCCACCAATAAAGAAACAGGTCTCGCATAAGGCGGGCATGAGTAAAAAAAGTGTTTTATTAAAAAGAAGAAATAATGTTAGTTTAAGAAGAAAAATAATGAATATTGAAAATCTTTAGTGCGTAAGTATCAATATGTAAGACTTGGGAAAAAAATATACATTGATTTATCAGTCAAAATATAAAACTAAAATGTGGGAGGGAAGACATAGAAACATTCATATTTTTTAAACGACTTATTATTTAAATAAATAGTTCTCCTACAGGTTGTAAACAACAACTTACTGCTTATTTTCTTTTCTGTACCCCTGTAAGGTATGTTGTGTTATGTACAATTGCAACGCATAGGTTACATAACAGTTCAGGATAACTATGAAAATGGAAATAGAGGAATTTTAATATTATAATTTATTATTTTCAAGAAATTCATTTATTTTGGGAATTGTTGAAATATAATATAAAAGTTGAACAAATTAAACATTCAAATAAGTGTGTGAGATTATTTTACTTTTTCTTACAAAATTTTTGCAGTATATATTTTTTAGGTTCCTAATATCGTTTATTTTAAATAACATGACTGATGACAATTCACTTGAATAATTTTCGTGTCGATTCCATATATTCATGAATTTTAATTTCTCATCTCTCCGGAAACATATTTACGACTTTGATCATAAATAACACTAGAATATCATTTACAATAAACAATGGTATTTATTACAGTATTGTTGTTACATGAAAACAACAATCAAAATAATGATCATGAATTTAATAATGGAATAGTATAATACAGCTTATATTTGCAATGTTGTCTTTTGTTCCCCATTATCCGCAAAGAAACAAAGCTAATAAAAGAACAGAAAAAAGAGAAACAAGATATAAAAGGTCACCTTAATAACTTTGTGATACGTGAGTAAAAATAAAAGTTTTCTATTATAGTGACGTCACGTTCCCATAGTAACCATTCCCAGTGGTACCAACTGTTTTCTATTTCAATTGGTATTACTCTCAGCCAACAATAACAGAAGAAGCCATTTAATTAAAGTTCACTTCAACAATATATTGTTTGTTGTGTTGGAAAAGTATCAAAAGAAAGATGGCGTCAAGGGAAATTAGAAGGAAATAAATCTTTGAAAAAAAGAGAAATATAATCAAAGATTTTTTTCTTTGTGTTTGAGAATCATTAGTCTTATGTTAGGATGGGGAGGGTGGCCAGATGACTGGGTTTTAGTTATCGGGATGAAAATCATATGTGGTTATGTTGATCTTCTCTAAATATTTAACACATTTTGTAGTTTATTTATTTATTTATTTATTTGACATAACAACAGGTGTATACCCAATTATAGTTATGACTTATGACAGTATGATG
>JAQIWE010003838.1:0-11380 GCA_034698565.1 Campodea plusiochaeta | reverse complement strand
GTTAAACCCAAGCAGAACTATTTAATAGAAGAAAAATGCCACTTAGCCTCCGTCGTAACATATTACTTTCTTTATTTTTTATGGCAGTCTTTTAATTTCCATCATAAGAAAAAGAGTCATTCAAGATGCTGCAGTTTCCTAACCCACCCTTTTATTTTCTTGTGCCAAATTCCAATACTCGAAAACTTTCTTTTTAATGAGAAGTGCCTGCAAGTTAGATTAATGTATTGAAAACGTGAGCAATCTTGGTTGCGATTATCAAGTGCAGTTAGAAAGTTTTGAATGAAGTGGCGACGAACCCTCTTAATGATTTGGAAGATACGTGTTTTAATTAACCCTTCCGGATGATTTATAATTTTTCCAACTATTGATTTCGGGTTTAGAAGTTCCTTTTAAGTTGAGTGACTTTTCACGTTGAGTTTTAGGAAAGATTTATGTTCCGTTTTAGAGATAACTCAAGAAAATGCTGATGATCAGCAGACTGGTGGGGCTAATAAAATTTCATTTTCATCAGTCATGCAAAATTTTATGTTTAAGGTTTTTTCAATTTATTTCTCTATGCTTTCGCCTTTATTGGTCGGCCATGTTTTTTCTTTCATACATGAGCGACGACAGTGACATAAGTTATTACCTGAGTAAGATACAGTATTATAACAATTTTATATTATTAGATAAGTTTTTTTAAATGTAAAAATGGATAATTTTCTAACCTGAGTGCAGTAAACATGCAAGAAACATATTTGGATTACAGCGAATTTACCGATATTTTTACTTTACAATAAACGGTAATAAAATATTACAACAAAAGATCGATCGTAACCTGTGGGTCACTTTCGGAAATATTAGTGTATTCAACTTTTCAGAAATCTCGTTCGAAATCTTATGGAAATTTTGAATCATTCTTTAGGAATATCTGAAAATCTTTTGTGGAGCTTTTCTGAGATACACAGATTTTTTGTGAGTTACTCCTCGAATGATTTACCAGCACTTTGTATAACATTTCGATCCTGTAAGTCTTTTTAAATTCAATTTTTGCATTTCATAATACTTAAGGCAGTCAAACCTCTGAAATCGGTTAATCATTACTTTACAGAAATTATAATTAGATCAAAGTGCCTTGGTATTTTCAAATAACAAGATGCAATATTTATCTATATATGATAACTATACTATAATGTAACGTATATACTGTAGTGTTTCGAAAACCTTTTGAACCAAATATTTTCGTTAACGAAGAGTTTGCACTGATTAGTTCTCAGGGGAAATTAAAACAGTTTTAGCAATGTGCAATGAAGGAATATCGTCTTGCAATTTTACTATGTAATGCGTACTGTATATGACATGCTGCCGTACTTATTCCCAATACACTGTGATGATTTATATTACTAAATATTAGAATGGAGTGTAAAATATCCTGCTGTACTCAAAACGAGGATAGTAAATATTATACTAATTATTTATGTTTGTACGATAAAAATATATTGTTGATTTCCTAAAGTTTTGTATAGTGTGAACAATGTACAATCCTTCCAAACAAAGATCAACATCGGACGGCAGTATCGTTCCATTAAAACCAATGAAATTATACCAACGATCAGTGTTGATCTTTGTTTGAAAGAACTGTAGTATACATTGCAACATCGATGAATAAAAAGAGATGTTTTTAGTCGTTTAAAAAAATCAGTTTAAACAGAAGAAATGGTTGAAATACGACCTTCCGTTTTCTCCGAGGGCTGCATGGTACGGTGTATGACTACTCCTAATATCTTTAGTACCCCTCATTATCACGTACACTTTTTTTTGTAAACGCGCAGCCCCTCGGTTTTCTCTATTCCAAATTTACATGGTGAAGATACCATTTCCGTCATCTCTATTTTGGGTGAACTTTGGTCTTTGGAACTGAAAGTCGCAGATTTTTTTTTTAATTTTTGGAAAAATGAATGCTAAATATGTCATAAAAGGGGGGGGATCTATTTTACTCCCCAAATCCTTTAAGTAAAAATCTATAGAGTATGACATGAAATAAAAATCATTATTTATGTACATCGTTTACGTATATTTTCCTGTCTACATACCTTTTCTCAAAACACTAAATTATACAAAAATTCTTAATTCACAATATAACAATAACGAATTAAACATAATCCCTGCTTAACAGTATATAAAAGCGCACAATAGTAAAATACAAAATCTATTTCATTGTTATGTTAATTAAAAAGAAAATGATATTGTAGTTTCTTTATTTCAGGTTTAGAGTATATGAAATAATTACAATTAATCGCTGTGTATATTATGGATACCGAATCGAATAAAATTTCAACTTAATGTTTTGTTTTAAATTCGTTTAGATTGCGAAATGTATTTCGAGTTTCTTTGAAAAGTTAGAACATTTATGACTTCTAAAATATATAAACAATATTTTGACTGCGAATTTGGATTTACCAGCATTCTCATTCTCATTCCCATTTGGCCATTTTCGTTTTTGGTGTCTTTGAGTGGTATGACACCAAAAAAGAAAATAACCAAATGTGAGGTTAGGTTAGTGTGGCAAAAGTAAATTCACTGTCAAAATATTGTATGTAAAGATATACTTGTACACCCTTGTAGGGCCTGAAATAAAGAAAGTAATGAAACATTTTTTCTATTAATAAGTAAGTATAGAAAGTAATCTTATCATTATTAATATATTTTATTTCTCTAAACAAATTAAAACGAATCTCTCATCTCAAAATTAGTACTAAATGAAAAGAAGGCGATAATGCTAATTTAAAGATACAATAAAATGAAACAATGGAAATTGACATTTGAACTTTATGGCACTTTTTACCGTTCTCCAGCCTTCAACAATGATATTACAACATTTGCACATTACAGCTTGTTTAAGATATGGACTATTAATTTCAAAAGCGTAGATATGCCATTTGAAACGCAATATCACAGTAAATGGCCAGTTTTACATTATTAATAGTGATATTATACCTGCAAACTTGTATTTAACGTTAACTAAATTTTGACAATAATAAAAATTAATGAACAATCTGAACAACATTTTTATTTTTTTATTTTATGTATTATAAAAAATAAAGTAATAAAAGGATCTTGACAAAAAATATTGACAAAAAATGACAGAAAACTTAGCAAAGCAGTAATTAATTGAATGGTGTAAAAGTAGTTTTCAAGATTTCATAAGATGTAAAAAATGTCAGCTTGTTTATTAAAGAATTTTCGAAGTAATTTTTATTTTTAATGTCATTTACAAATTTTTCTCAATTTGCAATATATTGCAGGATTGTATAAAAGTGATTGCTAATGTTAATTTTCTACGCTTTTGATAACGGTTATACAATGGTACAAACAACACGTAAGCCGAGGCATTCTATCACATCTGATTGGTCGAATATCAGCCAATCACAATCGTTATCAAACAACCACCCATAACCGTTTGATTGTCCGTTACATTTTACAGAAGAAGAGAAAAGCCAGACAGAAGATTTGGTACTTGTGAAATTATATGCCAATCAGTGAGAATTTTGGTATCAAAGTTATAAATAATGGTCATACTCTGCGTAATTTATGTGACAAAACAAAATACTGGTAATTTGAATTATAAGCATGTTACTCAATTTCTCTTTTCAAATTAGAATGTGTAACATTGAGCAGTTATACGACAGAGAATGTCATATCAGGTATTACTTATTTACAGTAAAACTAAATTTCATTTTCGTCGTTAAGTCAAAAGATTGTTGTCAGACAACTTACTAATTAAAGAAATGTTAACTCAGTTTAAATATTAGAATTAACAAAACTTCCAAGAAAAATGTTTCCATTTTATGGTTATAAGATGAAGACGAATTAAAATTACTCATTTCACCAGTTAAACTGTATAGTGAATTGTGTTTTTGTAGAACTTCTAAGAAAGATTTAATTACCGCTGCAGCAGCTTCCTTTATCAATATTACAGCCATCAACATTACAGCCTTAATTTATAACACAAATTTTCCTTACAAATTACTGACATACATGATACATCAAACTGTTTGACATATAAATCACAAGAACCAATGTTTATTTAGCGACAAGTACAGCACAATATTTTCATAAGAAAATAATATTTAGCCTGTTGTACACTTTTATTAAGAGAAATGTTTGAAATACAAAAATATAGGACGGTAACATTTGGTATACATCGGTTTTCTTTCAACCGCATATTTGTTTACTTTAACACTTAAAGGTTGGTAGCATTGCCTCCAAAAGAAGCCATATTTCATGTCAAAGAAGCTCAGAAAAAACTTTTTGCCTTTCAGCCAATATATCGATAACATTCTTATTCATTGTATGGCGTAAATATATAAAAGGAGCTCACAAATCGCCCTCATTTTTCAACCTGGTTTGTGCGTTTATATGGTAGAATAATTTAACTAAAAGGTATTTTAATTTAGGGAAAATATTTCATTATTTTTTTAAAATTCTGTGCTTTAAATGTCTTCATCGAAGTGAAATATTCTAATTAAATTAGTCTCATCTTTATTCAAAGAAAAAAAAAAAGGAATATTAACATAATATTATTTCATATAAAATATTATGGAAGAAATGCCCTATTATAGTCCTTTCCTTCTGAGTAGAAAATTCTGAAAATTTACAACGAGCTAATATAATAACGAAATTTTAATGTCAGTAAATCTAGTTAGTAAAGGATAATCATTAAACTTTCAATCTTCCATTTTATACAAATAGAACTGCTCTGAACAATTTCTCTTTGAACAATCCATTATAATTTCAGTCTCAAAGAAATATTTTTCTTTATATCTCTTCAAATATATTATAAACACATAAGAAATAATATAAGAATCCAGCAGAAAAATATGTCATTTTTATTTAATCAACCAGAAACCATACAATATTTATGTTATGTGATATCTATGAAAAATAGCCCTTCTTTCATATACAAAACTTCTTTTACTAAACCCACCTTCAAGATAACCAGCACTGCAATGCTACCACCTTATATGATTTACACCAATTTGAGACATTGATCACAATATTTACACAACCTCAATAAATATTTTATACGTTGTGCGTAAATATCAGCTAATAAAAGTAATAATATATTGTAACAAAATCATCAGACGTGACAAAAAATACACAACCATGAGATCATGTTGTAATTGTAGTAATAATAATAATAATAAACTAATCTATTAATTATGGTAACATAAATATAGAACTTTGTTATTGACTAGTTAGCTTGTAATAAATACATGTATACCTGTTAAACTTTAGTGTTTCACAACGTTAAATACATCTTTAATCATTCACTTTTGTGAAATAGGAAACTGAGGTTTTGGAAATGTGAAAATGAAAAAGATTTGTTATCAACATTATTTGCATTTGCTATTTAAGTTTGAAGTAATATTCAAAAAACAGAAATTAAGAACGTTACTTAAATTCCCTGCAAGATTGCTGATCGATAAAGATAATGAGAGTGTTGGACTGTTGGTTACTTAGTTCTTTTGTCTGAACGTGATTAATATATTGTTATAAACAGTATGGCGTAAGACTCCCCAGTTTTGAAGTACTTGTTGTGATCAGTGTTAAAATTTATGACTTTCTCAAAGAATCTATTTTAAAATTTAGGAAGTTTTTTCTGTACAAAGAAAATGTTAAATTTTTTTGCAACTATTTGTAACCAATAAAGTACCCTGCTGGTGAGAGTATATAAATAGTGTTAACATGGAATTCTTAAATGTCCACGGATTAAGAAAGTTTATACGCCTTGAACATACTGTATACCCACAATTAAAAAGATGTCGTATGGGAGCAGTTCCGAATATTAAGGAGAAACGAAATTCAGCAGAGTTATATATAAAGTTAAAATTAAATTTCAATTTGACAGTTAAAAATCACTTAAAACAAAAGTTAAAATCATGATATTTAGCTTGCAGATTTGACATATTACAACAAACAATTACAAAAATATCAACAATACCTTTTCATTTTCACTTGAAAAAAGTGAATATGTTATATTAATAGTAATAGAACAACAATTCAAAGAAACTGTATAAAGAAACAATAATATTAGATGAGGAGTATAAATATAGAGACTTTCGTAATTTTTGGTTTATAGATTTGTTAGTTATATATGATAATCTTGACAGTAATAATATAGAGACATTTCAAAGATATAAGGAGATAGACAAATGTGAGATTTAAATACTTGATTGTATCATATTCAAATATTATGTCATATTCATTCACCTCACATTTTTAGATCTTCAGATATTTTCTTAGTATCTTAAGAAATCGAGCGCTTTTAAAAGGTATTGTTCTTTTTCATAGTAAATTTGAGCAGACACGTGTGCTGAATTTCTTTCTTAAAATAACACTTTTTATGAGAAATTTGTAGCTTGCTTTGAGAAATGAGAAATAGAAATTTCTTAGATAGTTTTAATTTTATTTGAGATCTACAAAAGAGGTTCATAACATGATTTGAAAATAGATATATTCGAGAACATGACACAATATTCAGATATTATTAGTTTACTTTTAGGAACATGCAACTTTATAGAAAAATCTCTGGATGCCTCTTAACTCCGTTTATGTAATGATATTTCGCCAAAATCGCTGTGCAATTATTGGTACCATTAGTTTGCGGAGATGAATTGATAATAATATCGGCTTCGGTACTGTGGCATCGAATTGGAATGACATGCGGCGATTTAATCGATTTGATAGATCGAAATCGATCATCGTTAATCGACGATCGCATAAAACTTTGCGTCGTACTTCCACTCGTCGAAGTTAAAGATATCGTTTTCTTGCCGTGTCGTCGCAAAATTCGCTCGCGAGCAGGCATTCCGCATAGTTTACGGAAACCATCACGAAATTTGGAAGACATCACGTTATAGAGCACCGGGTTAACAGCAGCATATAAATAGGACATAACTCGACAGAAATAGAGTAAACTATAATACCCATCGATCCCTAATTTATCCAAACTACCAGCAGGCCCAAAAATAATCCATAAAGTTAAACAACGAAAAGGTAACACAGAAACGAAGAAAAATATCACTACAGTACCAAGCATAAGTACAACTTGTTTTCTATCACGAATATTTTGAGTACTATCACCTTTTAAAGTGACAGTAGCAGTCTGAGAGTCCATGACAAGTTGTCGAGCTATAAATGCATAAAGAATGATTAGTATACATAATGGGAGCATGATTAGAACGGAAATAATAAATACAAAATACGATGTGGCGAAAAATGTATCGCTGAGAGTTAAACATACAGGAACCATTGAGTCATCGATGTAACGAGTTAACTGGTAGTCTGAAAGGGTCAGGATTGGACTGGAAAGAAAGAAATGAAAAAAAGTTAAAATTTATCATTTCACCAAATAATTCAGAGTAAACATTACTGAATTAAAGATTAACTTTTATCAGATAAAATATGTATCAATATGTATAAATATTTTATCTGAACTACTGACTCAGCCCATTTCTGTCGGTAGCCAATACAGTTCAACACTTTAGGCTGAAACTGACAGAAATGTTGATATCAGATATTGGTTTAGTTTCATCTATTGCTTTACAGTAAAAAACTTCAGGGTAGGACTAAACCAAAAAAGATAAGTTTCATCTGCATTACGACATTATTTTGAAATATGAAAAAGTTTCGTTGACCATTAGTAAGTAATGAAAAAATTAAGACATCAACACAAAAACGTTTATTCTCCCAGCTTCTCAAACAACAGCACTGTGTAGTGTATAACTGAATTTTCTCCACTATTATTACTATAAAAGGCTAACTTTTTTTCACTAACTTTCACGAAATATTCACTAACTTTTTTTATTCAGAACATGCAGTACTATGAGCAAGACTGTAGAGCACACTCGCATTCGGACCATATTTACGATACCGTCCTTTTGAAAGTTCAGTTAAATGACAAAATAACTACTTCAGGTATTTGTTTTGTTTTCTACTCAATGAAATTTGAAAATATCATTTTTACTCTAGAGAAGTTCCATTGTCAGTATCCAAAAATGTACAGAATAACTTTAACAATTCAGTATCTGGATTCCATATTATATTTTATTATACTTTCTGGAGTTATTCTGGAAAATATATTCGTCTTCTAAGTAAATTTTATAACAAAGTAATGAAGAAAGGAAAGATGTTAGTGTCTCAATGGAGAAATTCATCCTTCACAAACTACAAACTTTTATCAGATACCACCAAATAAAATTGTTTACTGTATTAGTTTAGTTTCTACATATTTCTTATTACTTATGAAACCATTTAACAACTGTGAGCTCTTCAAAACTGTCTGTTCAAGTTTATTCGTATACAAAGAATATTTCTTAATTAAAATGCACTCTAGTTATAACAAAAGTTTTATTTGTATAACCACTGCACAATTTATTTTGCTTTGTTAGATGCAATAACTGAAAGTGGGAAGTTTTGCAATCTTTGTGGATGACGTCACGCATTCTGCAGAAAAAATATTTTTGTTCAAGTTCTACCACAAACCATTTAGGAAAATAAACTTATTATATAAACTGCAGGCCAACACACACGAAAACCTTCTTTATAAACCGATAAGCACTTGGGAGCGGCCATCAGTATCGAAAACACGTGAAGCGCAAAAACCGCTTACTCTTCTATCAAAATGGTTTTTTACTCTACTATCAAAATGGCGGGAAGTAGCAGCAGGTGACAGCATAATACCGCATACGAATAGAAAGATCATCCTCTCTTCGAAAAAAAAGGAGAAAGTTGAACCTTACAGCCCCATTTTCTCTTTTTTCCCCACTTTACCATGTCACTGACTTTCCCAAGAAGGGCCAATTTGACCGATCAGCTGGAAAGAACTACTCACACGTGGGCGGGGAGCATTTGGACCCATCAAGGGAGAATAGGGTTGTCAGATTATTTAAAGTAATAGTCGGGATTCTTTTTTCTAGCTATATAGTTATATGGCTACATATTTGTATTCACCTTTACCACTGAAATGATGTTATTCATATCAAGGTCCATAGCTATAAAATTATTTATTTAAAAAATATGTGAATTTAGTATTTCCTTTTTCAAACGTATTTGAAGTGGTCTGATATGAAATTAATAAAAAGAAAAAACATATTGAACTATGGTGGTGAATTGTTACTTAACCATAAGTGAAGTCATCATTTCTCTTTAATGCCTTTGTTTATCACTTTTTCAAATTATTTTGTGTTAAAATGTTGGAATTTCAACTGTTACTCGTAAAGGATATCATAAATTTATTCTCAAAATTAAAACTAGAACTTTTCAGATTTGAACCAATGTTTTAATTAACCAAAAGTTAACTCTCCTTTAAGTGAAAATAAAACTTTCTTTACAACATGTAAACTAGGAACACAAAAAACTTTACTCTAAATCTAAGTATTAATATGTCTATTATCTTATAACTCAGCTAGAATGCAAATGGATATTATTTTCCATTATTCTTGTAAAGATCTGGGCTAATACCAGTACACTGACAACCCTACGAAATGGAAAAGAAGCGATAAAAAACTAATAGAAAATAATAAAGATTACCACAATGGTTGGAGGATAGGAAAAGTGCTTTGTTACTCTGGTACTTAGAGAATTTAAGAAGAAGAAAAGGAGTTCAGAAGAAACCTTTCCAATTACTGTTTACTTGCTTGCCTCTTTCGCCTTGTCTTTTGGAAGTAATAAGGTTTAGTACAGACGGGGGTATATTGTGTTGAAAATAGAAAGCAGAACGGAGGTTTACCCATCATGATTTTGAAGTAGGGTACATACAAGAATTTTGTTATTATCAGCCTATGAGCTTATGATTAACAAATTTAGAGATTGCTATTGGGTTTTCTACGGTATTTTCTGTCATAATTTTTTTTTGTAACATATTACCAACAAATTTTTAGACAGAAAATTGAAATACCCTCATATTGAATACAAAAGTGTATAAAGTACTGTCAGCTGTCTCATTCTAAAGAATCGGTTTAAAATTACTTTAAGATGGACTAATAGTATTTAATTATTTGTTTTATATTGCTGGAAACATTATGGGAAATAATCCAGATGTACTGAACTTATTACTTTGTATTTCAACGTTTTCGCAAAAACGAATCATCACATTAATTTTGATTAAATGTTAATTTCGATTTTGTTATCAAAATGTGCTCGTTGTTAGCTAGGAAGTTAAACTTATCGTCGAAGGAGTATTATTACCAAGTCGAAATAATGGTATAGTACCGGTATTTTTAGCAATTCTTGATAATCTTGCAATTGCTACAATGCTATTGAATATGAAAAATAATCATTCCATATTAAAAAAAATGTATGCAATATCTTTCATCATTTTATAATAATCTTAAATTACCTTGTAACTACAGCTGCTGTCCCCCATGCTAATATACAGACGCAGACTGCTTTCGTTTTGGTACATACGTAACTTGCACGTAAAGGTTCACAGATAGCGTAATAACGTTCAATACTGATTGCCAATATAGTTAACACAGAAGCATGGACGACTAACAATTCAATGTATGGCATCACTTTACCTGAAAATAGAAAATGGAAATTTTGGTTAATATTACTCCATCATTTTTTGTGCTGTAGATAATGCAACTGCGCCATTAAATGAGAACTATATAAATATAGTATAATAATATTTTAATTATGATATTTCAGATTTTCATCTAAAGCAAACATTCTTTTGGTCGGTAAAAATACAGTGTAAGTAGAAAACTATACTGGAAATTCATAGTAAAATATTTCGTGGATTGTAACATTTAATTTTTTTTTCAACAATACTGCTTATAAATACATCAGTGTGAAGATTCTATTCAATTATTTTCCATCTTAACAGTTGCATTTACAGTACACAAACTACACTATCACGTCATGTTCCATAACAAAGTGGCTACAATGATTTCAGTAAATATTTTATCCTCAATGTATATTTATTATCAAAATATTTTACAAATAAATATTTCGCTTGTTCTATGTTCACAATTTCTCATCCAAACAACAAACCAAACTCATTCTATTTCCATTGCAATTTTCATGATGTTTAACTAAAAAATTTACAATATTGGTCAAGCAAGATATGATATTTTTCTTCCTTGGATTGAAGGGATTTTTCGAAACTAAACTGACAGAGTAAATATAATATACAGTATATATTTTTGCAAAAAGAAAAGAAAAATATTGTTTGAAACTGGTAAGAGAGTCAAAGACTGTCAAATATTACATGATTAATGTAAATATCAAATGGAAATATACTACACTGAATATTATAGAGGAATTTTAGGTTAAACAGTAGGTGGTTTAGTACCCTTGATACCCACAAACGGGGGACTGTTTTGACCAGATG
>JAQIWE010003837.1:0-11381 GCA_034698565.1 Campodea plusiochaeta | reverse complement strand
CTATTTTGACGGGTGAACCCATTGTTGACCACCTGTTTGGGTGGTTCAAATTGTGTATTTTCTATACAGTTCGAAGGTTGGTCAAAGAAAACAAATAAGTCAACAAAGGATTATCAATTGTCGGAATGTTAGAAATACCCTTGATGGGTTAATCGATTTGGGTTCGTAAGATTTCGGAAACACTATATCTGAGAACAAATACACGAACATCACGTTACAATATATTACAGTTAGGGAACACCGTAAATCGTAAAATAAATTTAATGAGAAAAAAAATACTAAGAAGTAAGAAATTATATTGCTTCGCATACATTTTTTTTTCATTAAAGTGGATTTGGCAGCATAAATAGTTTCCTTCATCGTTTTTAAGTTAAATTTATTTTATAATTATTTATTAAATGTAAAGCGTATTAATTTTAGAGTAGTGAAGAAAATTTAAAATTTTCTATCACTAAAGAAATTAGTCAACTATACCAAAATTATCCGAAAGCAGCTATACAATAATCTGAAGATCTCTTTAAAATCAGTAAACATTTATCGTCCGTCTAGTTGTGTAATATCATTTACAGTCTTATCAGCACAGTAATAAATGAAAATAAACAGTGAAGGATATACCCTTTTACAAAATGGATAATGAATCACCAGACAATTATAAAATTATATAAAATTCCCCTTCACTGTTGAAAAAATTTACAGGTGAATTGTAAACCAGGTATAAAACAGTGCAGAAATGCCTGTTGATAATCATTAGTTCTCTAAGCATTATAGCGAAAGGAACATTTATTTACTGCAAAAATGAATTCATTTAATTTTATCCTCGGTATATTTTTAACACTTTTTTCGATGAGTTTGTGTTCTCCGTTATTACACCAAGAACGAGGACGAATTAAAAATAATCGCTTAGAAGAAAATCGTACTCCGAGGAAATCTAATATAAAGAAATTAGTTGGTAAGGTTGATACTGCATTATCAAGTCTTGAATGCCCTGGTGTCATTGATACTCTTGTTCAAGTTCAAAAGCCGCCACTGAAGAAATTAAATAAGGTAAGGGCCATAGGCGGAACTACAGGGTGGGCAGTTGCCCACCCATTAGGTTTCGGAAGAGAAGAAAAAATTAAAGATATTCAGAAAAATGAATCATAAACTATAAAAAGTAAAAATATTAGAAAATGAGGATAAAATTTTGCTAAAACTCAGTGAAAAGTGTCTAAAATAGGACGTTTTCACCATAAATTTTCAATTTTTTTTTACACTCGCATCAGTCATGGTGGCGTTTCGCGGACTGTCTCCGACGGTATAGATATTATTGCCCCTCCATTAGAAATGATCTGGTTCCGTTTATGAGGTATGCTAAATAATATATATTTTTTATAAACAGTCGGGTCCTTTATATTTATGCATATATGATTTGTGAGTCACTTCTTGTTCATAGGGCGCAGGGGACCCTCTCTGATTTATGCAGGGCTCGATTTTAACTCTTGCTCGTTTGTTCGGGAGTTGTTCGGAAAATCATGTCGGGCAAGTTTGCCTGATGGGCAAGTACTATTTTCGAAATGAAAATTACAATTTTTGGATAAACTCAACATTTTTAAATACTAATAAGCTCCTTGTTCATCCCCAATTAGTTTATTTTCACTTATGTCTAACTTTAATCTTACTGATAATAATTTAGCAAAGATTTTATATATATTGTGTACTCTAACAATAAGTCTGTAGTTATTTACATCGTTGACATCGCCTTTATTTTTGTACAGAGGAAATAATTGAGCTTTACACCATTCTTCAGGAACTTTACCGCTTTCATATATATACTGAAAAAGATTTTTAAACGCAATACAGTCATCGTCTACAATGCACTTCAACATTTCTATTGTCAATAAGTCATCGTCTGGATTATACGAATTTTTCATATTTTTCAAGGCACTCTTTAATTCATCAACCGTGATTTCTTCGTTTAACCATGATTTTGCACCTTCGTTGTACTGTTCAACATCCAATTCCAAATCTAAGTTGCTGTCAGCTATTAGAACACAATCATTGTTAACTGCTAAATGTTCTTCCCATTGGTTTATACATATTCTGCTGCAGTTATCATGGGGACTTTAAAACATAGTAAATTATGTGAAAGTATACAGAAGAACCAGAAAACAGAGCTCGACCTTTCTTTCATTTTTTTTTTAAATTTGTAATTGTGCTTCTGTTGGTAATGTCTGTTAAAACCTATTGGTTTTTTAAAGAAAAATTAACATGATATAGCTATATAGAACCAATCAATCAATATTGTTCTTCAAATTATAAATTTTTAATATAATAAAACAGAAAAATTAATTTTCAATAATTTATCATATTTACTTATTTGGAAAGACAGTGTTCATTGTTCAGTTTTAATGATTTGAAGTTTTTTTTTGGATTATTTCAACATATTTTCGATTGTTTTTTGTAGCTTACGTAATATTATAATAAATTCATTATGGAAAAATATACCTTATTATTGTGGAGAGGGAGGGAGGAGAATAATGTCTAAAAGGAGGGGGGACTGCTCATCATCCTGATGAAGGGGGGGGGGTAGGTATTAGGGGGATATAGATACCATGTTCTTGTGCAATAAGGTAGTAAATAAATTTATAGATATTTCTTTTTTTGGAAATGCCAAACACGAAGTAGACTACATCTTATTAAAATTATAATGTGAAATAAGCATAATAAAGTAGATAGATATTTGCAAACAAAGAAATATTAAAAATTCAGGAAGACAGTGGTGTTTTGTTTTTCTGCAAATAACAAAAGAAATGGCGTCTGATAGTATCATAATACTCATAATCAATGTTTTACTTAAGATGATGACGTTAGTTCCATATACAACTTAAGGCAGCAAAGACGTGTTTTTAACATTTTGGTGGCATAATAACAAAAATAACTCTTTTAAACTGAGAAGTTTCTTTATATTATTATAAATATATTTTCCATTTCCGAAATTGAATTAAAAAATGAAATAATTATGTGACTTACTTAACTTCTGTTTCAGTGTAAAGCACTAATTAGATTTGCACAATTTTATAAATCGGATACACAACAACATTCTTAATGTAAGTTGCTTTTATTTCAAAGTTGTATTTACTAAAAATATGTTTTAACTACTTTACATTAGAATATAAATTAAACACAAAAAGTCACTTTTATTGATTTTCCCTCCTTGTAGGTTTTGCTTAATTAATATTCTGATCTAAAGTAATAGTTAAGTTAACAATTTTCAGTATTTTTGCATAATGAATATTGCCTTTTTTTTTTTTTACTTTAGACAAATAAGTTATGTCAAAATTTTAATAATACTGATTTTTTCCAATGTATCAAAAAGTCATTTTTTAGTACTGTTAATTATTATTAATTATTCTCTGCAATATCTAATAATAATAACAAATAAAAATAATATCAGTTAACTGTTATGTATTTACAATATTGAAATGCATCATTTATTTAAAACAGTTTATCTAACTAATAATGTAATTTTGTGTTTCAGGAAATCAGACATATGGAATATTGACTTTCTCTCCAATGTCAGTGAAAAGTACTATATGGGATTTTCATACGGGGGTGAGATTCCACTGTGTCACTTATCAATAAACTGGTGAATATTGATGGAATAAATAAATATATTGTGCAAAAGAATATCATAAATGATGTGAAATACGCATAATAAGATAGATCAGAATAGTGTATCTCGAGCAAAGTGATATCACAAATTTATGAAGTCATCAGCATTTTGTTTTCCACAAAGCATGTAGAATTTGAATTAGACACTATCACGGACAATCAATGCTTAAATGTGTGACGTCATTATATTGCATACGTTGATATTGACTGTAAAAACCTGTGAACATTTTGTGTCACATCTTTAATATCAGTTATTACAATATAATTATCATTTCAGATCTAGCTATACTTACTGAATTCTCCAAATGTTTCTTGTTGAAGTGTGTATAAAGTACTAAGAAATTGGTTGACATTTATCGTTTGAAAGCTGAAAACTTTCAAAGCACTTGCTTAAAAACTTGGAAAGCAGTTTTTCAGCACACTATATCTAATATACTTGTACAGACTCAAAATCTCGTGATTGAGAAGAGAATAGAAATTAGAAAATAATACCGGTAAGTAGTATTCATGTACCGGAGCGATGGAATTTCGTCGAAAAGGAAAATCGTCGAATGCCTTTTTTTTTACTATTATCCATTTCGACGATTTTGTTGGGAGAAATTACTTTCGACGGTATTCTTTTCGTTGGTTTGATAAGGGTGGTTTTTAATGACCCGGAATTGTACCGAGTTTCCCATTCGACGAAAGCCCCCCCCTCCCTCCCATGTACCAACACTATCCTTATAAATTAGACATGTCAATATATGCCCTAACATTTCTAATACTTAAAGTATGGCATAAATTGGAATTTACAGGGGTTAAAATCGAAGTGTAGCTGTACATGGTCATGCATTAAATAAAATAAATAATTTTCTAGTTAATGAGAAATAGGTATGTTATATTGTTTTAGTTCAAGTGACCAAATAAGTAATTTAGAGTAGATTAGTTTAATTAACATTCTTTCTCTGAGACAGCAAAATTAATATATTCATAAGATTGTTAATTGCGAAGAAAACATTACAATTTTGTTTCATACTACTACTGTAGTAGTAACCATAATCTTGTTGGAATTTAAAGAACCTGTAGGTAATAATGATATTGTTTTAATATTGAGTTATTAGAATATTCAATTAATGTTTCATATGGATTGTACTGGTATGAATTCGAACGATTTTCTTACAGTATGATGATGTCAATAATCATCCTTGAACTTCATGAAATATAAGATAATCGCTTGAAAATCAATGAACTACTTATACATTTATGTGCCAGTAAGACAACGGAAATATTCCCATCATAAAATATTAGCTTATTTGAATTAATTAGGTAATTCGGTCTCAAATCAAAGAAACAGATAATAATAGGGTCTTCAGGATTGTGTTGTTGTTGTATATGTAATTATCATGTCATCCATCTAAGTAATAATCAATGAGGGTATTTATACAGTGGCAGTACGTTAGTAAACAATAAACGTAAAATAAAGCGGATTTGTTTTTTGGCGCCACAGGGTGGGCGATGAGGGGCTCTGGCCACCCCGTCTGGCATGCAGAGTCACCCCATCGGGCAAATGAGCTAAAACTTTTGGGCAAAAAAAATGTTAATATAAATTTTTAACCATTAATGTTTCTGCTATATAAGAAATATTTATTGATTGAAAATTCAATATTGGTGAAATCTATGGAAATATTTTTTAATGTGGTAAAATACTGATATCTTGGTATGTTTTAAATTTTCTCTGATTCGTACAGTTTTCAAGACTTTTTAGGAAATCAGCACATTTAATGCTGATACGCTGTATTTAAAATTGATTTTTTTTCTTTGTCAAGCATTTTCAGATAATTTCAGTGCATCGCTGTCGGGCAAATACTAGCCCCCCTATCGGGCAATTTCTGGCGCCACCACTGATTTTAAATTCCATTCTTTGACCTGTGATTTGAAAGCCTCTTTCTAACAGGCATAATGTTCCACAATAATTTAAAAATAGTCACAAAGTACATAATTTGCTGCAGAAGTCATATCATCATGACATTTAAAATAATGTAAATTATGAAAAGTATAAAACTAGAAAACAGAACTCCATCTTTCTTTAAAATTTAATTTGAATTTTTAGTAAGCTTGACCCATAGGCGGGACTACAGGGTGGGCAGAGGGAGCAGCTGCCCCCCCCCCCATTAGATTTCGAAAAAGGAGAAAAAGTTAAAGATTCAGAAAAATAAATCTAAAGCAATAAAAAGTGAAAAATGAGGCCAAAATTTTGCAAAATATCAGTAAAAATGGTTTAAAATATAGGGACTATTTATACCATAAATTTACATTTTTTCTACGCTCACGCCAACCATGGTGGCACTTCGCGGACGGTTTCCAACGGTATCATCTTTAAAGGTACTTTTGCCCCTCCATTAGAAATGGTCTGGAACCGCCTATGAAATCAACATCATAAAGTTCAATGGGTTTTTGAACACTTCATGAAATAATAATAATAGGTCAGATAGAAAATTTTAAATACAGTAAAATCATTTACTCGGATGAGCTGTTTAAATTTTATTTAATTCAGTAATAAATTAAATGTAATTTTCATTTCAATGGCGCATTTTTTATTTCATTTTCAGAATACTTACAGCATTAGAGGAATAATCATATTCTAAGCTAAGTATTAAAGTACAAAAATCAGTACCTACAGTATTAATTCGAGGTTGCTGTTTATTTCTGAATATATTAATTAATAATTATTGTCACCAGAATTTCTAATGTGATTTATCAGAAAAATTAAAATAATATTTTCTTATAAAAGAAAAACTAACACTTCAACATTTAGCTTGATTGATGAAAAATTGTCAATACAACTAATATTCGAATTATACTTTAAAAAAAACTCCATAAATATAAAAGTATTTAAATTTATAGTACATATGTTTCAAAATATCCCATGATCCATTTAAAGGCTTATACAAAGCTGAATCATGAGAACTCACACTCACTCGTCCGTGCCATCTTTCAAAACTTGCTTGTATAAAAACTATTGATCTGTACATAGTCTCCTTAAGTCTGGTCTTTTACATAATTATCTTAAACAACTTATATATATTACTATATTTACTAAACCTTAAACTTCCTAAAATATTTGAGTAACTGGTTGATTTTCTTATATCGTGTTACAGCACCGTTACATTTTCAACTCCCGAAATGATGAAATTTACTATAACACTCAAGATCAATTTTGTATTAAGATCTTTTCACTTTTACGCTGTTATAGAAACATTATTTATTTATAAAAAATATCATTTTATTGATACAAGTAATCAATAAATTACACGTAATGCTCTGGACCTCTGATGAACAAACTTAGAAGATGATAATTGTATTTTTTCCCGCTAAGGTTAACAATATTGTGTTTAATTTACTTTTAAGGTATGATTTCAAATTGTAAAAACTTTGGCATCTTGGCAATCTTAAGAGCCCCCGCGTGAAATTAAAATTCTGGGAGGTCGAAATTTGAAATTTGTATTACTCACCAGGTAAGGTCGTAAATTGTGATTTTTATTTGAGAATGCATTATTTTGTGATGATAATATTCAAATATATCTGTGAAAAATTACACGATTAATACACAAAATGGCCGCCTGGAGCGACAAAACGTCTGTTTGTTTAATGTTAATTATAACGTGGCAATTAACAGGAGCTTAAAATCAAATGTCATGTTGGATGATATACATGTAAAATAACATTCCTCTATCTTTTCATTATGTCATTAATGTATCAGGCCAATGATTAAAAAAATAATAAAAATTGTCATCACATTTGTTGCCGTAAACCATCTACTAAATATTTTATTTAAATACTAATTAAAAAATTGGAAAGATATAAGAATTAAAAACTTCATCTTGAATCGAATGATACCAAACACTACAAAATTGCTTAAGAAAAGTAGCATTATGCTGAAACTCAATTGTCATTCCGGGTGATGGAGCCTTAACGACATGATTATATAAACCAAATTTATAAATAATCTCTTTCATTTTCCCCATGGAAACGTCACAATGATCTTCATACAAAACTTTCGTACAGTCTTTAACCTTTTAAAAATCCTCTGCTTTTAAAAACTCCTGTCTTATTATTGTTCTCTGGAATGTAAAAGGGAGAGTATAGAAAAGTGTTTCATGACAAGAATATTCCGAAAAACTTTTGAAATAAAATTATTTTGTTTTTCTGCCTTTTTACTCTTCTGTAGGGATAAACAAAGAGTGAAATTTAAGTCTTCACAGCATTAAAAATAATATACCCCAAAGTTAGAAGCGAGATTCAGATTCTAACTTAAAGGGTTACTTGTAGCTAAATTGACTTTTCTGATATTATAACATAATATTAGTCTTCTTGGTATAAATAAGTCGTATTATTTTTCTTACCTCACAAAAATCATCGGTTGTAGAGATATTCACCTTAGAAAATGCGGTAAATTAAGCTGTAAGGTAACGGAGCAAATAAGCGTGGCCGAAAACGAAACAACTACTGTTACGTGAATAAAATGATTAATTTGCATTATTATTAAGTCAATTTTGCTACTTTTTCATAGATATGCTCTGATATGTGTTTTTCAGTGACTGATTTGCATATATTCGCATTTCGCAAGGTTGCGAAGATAAGCAGTCGGATTTGTGCTACCTTGTAGAACTTCTATCAACTTCTATAAATAGAAATATTTTTTGATCCGTTGGGTTAAAAAATATCAAACTTTTTTTACATTTGTTTTAACAATGTAAGGTATAAGCAAATTACAGAAAACGATAAATTCATTAGGTACAGGTAACCCTTTAAAATTATCCAATTGTTTCAAAAAGCCACTAAAACGGAAGTGATTCAAAAATTAATTTCGACACTAAATGAATAAACTGGATAAGACAGGCGAAATTAGGTTTAAATGAGAGAAATAATATTTTCTTGTGGAAGTCATAATAAAATATCGTCGCTGTTCTGGCAAAACATCGTATCGAAATTTGAGTCGATCGCAAAACCACGTAAGTGATTTCAGCTAACTTTTACGAAAATGGCGAAAAACAAAAACAATCTCTCGAGAAAACATGAAAAACATTAATTAAAATGGCAAATTTCACATCTGAGCGATCATAACTGTTTTCATTATTATGAATTGTGGCTATGAGTTACATATTGCAGTAATTTGATTGTTGGCATGTTAATTTAATTATTAGGTCACATACGAGGTTTTGCAGTTTCTTAAACCATTAAACGACGTTTTGCAATTTAGGTTTTCCTTCGTCATTTTGCCATAAAAATTAGTTATTTCTCAACATGGAAAATTACATAAAATAAACTAAACAGTTATAATATAATTTTTAACTGTTTAATACCATTTAAGACTACTTCTGCTTGTCAACACAGCCTGCAAAAACACATGTCGAGTTTAATCAAATTTAGTACTTGCAAAACCTCGTATACAAAACAGAAAACTGACATATACGATGCTTTGCACTAACATTTACAGTTCAGATAAGATACAAGTTTTTGACACATGACTTTTTCAGAGCTGCTGATTGGTGGATCGGTACAAGCTTTTGCCAGAACATGCGCACATTTTTATAGAGTCCATCTACTGGCATATCTCATTTTCACTAAAATTGTCACTTAAGAGGTTTTGCTAATGACTCAAATTTCGATACGAGGTTTTGCCAGAACAGCGACGATATGATATTGTACTGTCCAATAATATTTTTTTAACCTGTCAAGGTTACAAAAGCTTTCAAATTCTCGATATTATCGCAGTTAAAACACTTACGACCTATATTTATAAAGTAATAGAAATTTCTCTATTGGAAATTATATAAACTATTGTTACTACTTCAATGAAAACTGATCACTGAAAACATTAAATATACAATATTTTTGGAAATAACAAGTTTGCAATTACTGAGATTAAAAAACATAAATCTGCCGGCAATAAATTTTATATATATCCAATAAGAGATGTAAAAAGCAGTATGTTTCTATACATTTACGGAGTACGGTAACCGTGTATAATTACGAAGCAAACAATGAATGGAATATCTTTTTTTTTTCTTTTTCAAAAGTAACCAGTAGTTGATATTTTCCTCCTATTCTGAAAAAGTCGTTCACGGTATAAGAAATACCAGGGAGGCAGGGATTGATCAATGTACTTACTTTCGGCAACCAATGATAATACATATCTGTATTACACTTGCATTCAAATAGCTCTAACGTATTTGTTGATAGTATAAGATGTAAACTTATAGTTTTTTTCTGGTGCGAAATATACAAGTACATATATCCAAGATTCATAGATATTCTTCTCTCAGCATAAATCTTTCAACTCAAGGAATATTTCAAATTGAAAGTCAGTAAATCAAAATGAAAGTTTGTAGTTTCTGTTGAGAAAATATTTTCTAAATATTCAAAATACATAATTATAATGTATTTGTTGGAAGAATCAAATTTCCAATATTTTATGAGAGTGAAAAATTTATATATTATCATGATTTTTTTTTAGACACTCAATGGTATAACTTACAACATAATTATAATAGAAAGTTTATAATAATAAGTCAGCGAAATTAAGCAGGTCGATTTGTACTACCTTGTGGAAAATCTATCGACTAACAGAAATATCTCTTGATCTGTTGGGTCAAGAAATGTAAAACTTTTTGACGGTAAAAAAAAGTTACAGAAACCGGAAATTCATTATCTGCAAGTAACCCTTTAATGCAGTAAATAGAAATTAGACTAAAGGAATGCTGTAATGTTTACTCTTTTGACATGATCGATGTATAATACTGCCATACATTTACGATTTTTTTGTTCATAAAATATACAGAAAATAAACTAGACAGCTTACAAAATCAAGATGACACTGACTAGATCCATGTATTCAGAAAAATTACAGTTATTATAAAAATACAAGCCGTAATAAATAGCTTCCTATAAGGACAAATATTTTATTGAATATTATGAAACTAGAGAATCGAGTGTTGATTTTCGTATTTTTACTATAATAGATATATTGTTAGAAGAAATGTATATTATATTTTCAATCTGTCGGATTTTATTTGCATTAATTTTTAATACATTTTATATGAGTTGTCTCATCAATGGAAAATAGAATGATCCTATGTCAGAGAAATTTTTCCAAAGTTCAAATTGGTCAAATGAATAATTTTCAGGATTTTTTTTAATGCCAGCTCAATTCTATTGGAAAATAAAAAATATAAAAAAATTATATTACTATTATAGAAACATCTACAGTTGAACTTTTCAAACATAAAACTTGAAAGTTATATTACCACCAGGGTACATGATTGAAGCTTATTTAAAGTAATAGATAAAATACTAATAAACAAAACAAGTAAAAGCACTTGTTGCCAAAATTATATAAATACACATATTTAAGAATTATAATGAACTTGCAGTTAGCATATTTCTTGTTATATAATGTTACAGTTATTACGTATTTACAACTTAATTGTCAGCAATTGGTCAGATGTATTAATGGTATTTCCATATCAAACTTATTTTTGTTGGCAAGTCTTACTTTTTGATATTGTTTCATTATAATAAATTATTTAGCAGGTAATCGAGATATTAATAAGAAAATTTCTTTGGGGAGCCCTGCGATGCTGATAACTATTATTTTTTTGGAATGATAGGAATCTTTTCAACATTTAGGCCTATTATATGTTGTAATACCACAAGAGCAATGAGTGTATCCCATGATTTGCTTTTGTTTC